>CAKNXH010062972.1:0-16707 GCA_932178445.1 Andricus quercusramuli | reverse complement strand
ATGGGGTATAGCCCCACGACAGAGTGCAGGAGGTGCGGCAGGGATGACCAAACATCCCTGCATGTATTATGCCAGTGCCCGGCATTAGCTAGGCTCAGGCAACAGACCCTCGGTGTCCATTTTATGGAAAGAGAGGAAATCGAAACGCGATCGGTGGTCGACATACAAGGCTTCGTCAAGAGGTCTGGGGTCAACTGCTGAGAGTGAAAAAGTAAGGGTGTGGCACAATAGGCTTTATAGCTTGAGCGCCAGGGGAGTTCTCTAATGGATTTCCCGCCCGTATTAAACCTAACCTAACCTAACCTAGTGAGGAAGAATATTTACCTACCTCGCCTGCTGTCAAAAAAGCACGAGGCAGGCCCAAGAAAGCTGTGCTCACAAATGCAAGCAACCCTCAAGCCTTGAAAAAGAGAGGCAGACCGAGAAAAGAGGCAATCACAGATGAGTCTCTGAATTTAAAACAAAAAACGCACACAAACTTTGAACATGAAGATGAATCTGATTCAGATGCAGAATATTTTGATAATAATTCAAGAAAGCAAATTAAGGAGAAGAAAATTTACCAGAAATCCAAGGCAAAGCCTGCTGCACAACAAGAAGAGAAGGAAAATGAAGAAGATAATTTCTCAACTTCGGAAGATGAGGTCCTAAGAAACGGAAATTTTCAAAATTTTTCAGATGAAGAAAACTTTGTTGATGGAGAAAATATGCAAGAACTTTCAGAACCAGAAGATTTTCCAAAAGGAACAAACGCGAAAAATCCTGAATTTTTTCAAAAGATAAATGAAGATAAATTGGAAGAAAGTAAACCCCCTCCAAAACCCCCTCCTTTGAATACTCTCACACATACACAACAAAATGTTGTTGAGTGTCGTGATCAATTAACGATGCGTAAAGATAATTACGCTTATTTTGTTGCTACTGACGGTTTCCCACGTGACAATGGATCAAGAGCTTTGTGAAAACGTGTTATTTTACCTAAATTGAGCGAACTTGAGAAAGGACTTGTTAAAGAAATAAAGAAAGGGCAGCAGTATCATTTAGCCCTTCCTATTGAAGCTGATTCTAACGAAAATTTGTCAGACACTTTAAGCAGTATTAAACTTTCAATACTTTTCGTGCATTCAATATCAGTGGAACTAAATTTACGATCTATTAGTATCGCAAAAACTTCACAAGTTAATCACATGGGTTGGAAAGAAATACGTGAAATTCTAATTTCAACTTTTGCGGATTCTTCTACCAAAATTATAATATGTACAGGAATAGCTCAATATCCAACAAAAGAACAGCGAACTCAATTACTTGAAGAGGCACATTCATCAGCTTTAGGAGGTCACAAAGGTGTTACAAAAACTTATCATCGAATTCGTCAGAATTATTATTGGGAAAATATGAAAATTGATATTCAGAAATATATACAACAGTGTTTGCAATATCAAATTAAAAAATTAGTTCGCGTAAAGACAAAAAATCCCATGATAATAACGGACACGCCTGGAACCGCATTCGAAAAAATTTCAATGGACATAGTTGGCCCACTTCCACAAACAACATCAGGCAACGTAAATATCTTAACTATCCAAGATGATTGTACAAAATATGCTTCAGCTTTAGCAATTCCAGACGCGAAAGCTTCAACAGTTGCTGATATTTTTGTTAAAAAATTTATATGCATTTACGGTTCCCCAAAAGCAGTTTTGACTGACCAAGGTTCAAATTTTTTAAGTAATTTAATGAAAAGAATGGCAAAGCGTTTTAGAATTAAGCAATTTAAAACAACAGCATTTCATCCACAATCAAATGGGTCTCTTGAAAGATCACATCACGTGTTAGCTGAATACCTCAAACAATTTGTTTCAAAAAATTCCGAATGGGACGATTGTCTTGAATTAGCCATGTTTTCTTACAATACAAGTGTCCACGAAGGTACAAAGTATACGCCCTATGAATTAGTTTTCGATAAATTAGCTCGTCAACCATCAAATGAACCACTATCAAACCAAGAAAAATTGCAAACTTATGACGATTACCTAACGAATTTTATAACAAAATTATATGAAATGAGAACTCAAGCGAGACAAAATTTAATTGCGGCTAAAGAAAAGTCAAAAATATATCATGATCGAAAAATTAATCCATAAGAAATCAAAACTGGAGATAACGTCTTTTTATTAATTGGAAAAGAACCTAAGAAAAAATTTGATGGTCAATGTAAAGGCCCTTACGAAGTCCTAGAAATATTAGGAAAGGGAAACGTGAAAATTGACATAAAAGGCAAACCTGCACTGGTACACGTCAATAGACTTAAACGTTCTCACATAAAATGTCAAACCATTAGTAATTAAACAACAAGCCCTTATCATTTCAATTTCAGATGGATCCCATCCACTGTCAGCGTATAACTCTCGTATCGTCATTTATTATGCATCAAATTGACCTCTTCATGTTATGGCCATATTTATTTTCATACGGAAATTTTCGAAAGAAATTTCAGTGATATTACTGAATGGCTACAAGACCTCAGAAGCATACAAACAACTAGGGATATAATCGTTCAAATAAACACCATCTTCTACACTAACTTTCGTTTTCTTTTTACAGGTCTTCGAGAAGCACAATGAACTAAAAACTCCAACTTTCACCTGGTATCCTCTTGAGATTACCTAGTCACCCCATCTGATTTAAATCCTTTCAGATAAATATAATTTTTCGTCTCACAGGAAGAGATCTGAAATTTGCAATAATAGTAGTCACAAAATTGATACCAAATCAATAACTTATTTTCTTCAAAAATTTCGTCAATTTCTATTCAAACATATATGTAATATTTACAGTTCTTAAAAAAAAAAAATAACAATAAAAAAAATGATCCATTTTCGCAAAAAGTTCAGAACACATTTGAAAATTTAGGGAAAAATCAAGATGCTTCTCTTTATTTAATCAGAGATAATCTATTTCTTATTTTAATCTGACCTTTCCGAAAATGATAAATCTATCTAAAATCATCTCAAGCGTTGAAGACTTTAACAAATGTGTTGATCTTAAAAACAAGTTCAATGACTCTGCTTTCGAAAATATAACAAAAGAACTAGAAGAGACTCTATTATTCTTTCTACTATTTCCCGAATCTTTCCTTAATTTTGAACAAACAGCTCTGCTTCTTGTTTCTTTAACATTCCTCCGTTTTAAAAAATTAAATATTTTTACAGTAAAAAACTGTTTACTTTTTATGTTAACTATTACTGCACCTGGTCTATCTTAAACGTTAAAACACCTAGACTCAGTTTTACCACCCACCCTGCAGAAAATCCATCCTAGACCCACAACACGTATTCGAATTTTTCTTATAGTCCTCAATACAGTTTTTGTTCTTTTCACCTTTTTATTCAAATTTATATCACTCATAGAAGCAAACTATGTTCTTATCTGTCTCTATGATATTAGAAGAATATTTCTTGCAAAATAACCACTTTTGTCAATGTAAAAATTATTTTTCTAATAAGAAGTTTTATAATTCCTCTCCTTCTTTATAAGTAGTTATTTACACTATACTATGTAAATCCAATTTTATAGTTTTTATATTTAACCTCGTAAATACATATGTATCTATTTCATGATGTTAACGTAAGATTGGATGATCCTTTTTAAATTGATGTGTAGAATAATAATTCCGAAAGAGGACTCGGATGCTGATACTGAAATTCTCGAAAACAATGATTGAATATACATAGATCTCATATTTTCATTTAATTGTTACCACTTAACGTGCAATTGTATTTAAAGAAGTACATTTCGCGAAAATTTCTGTACGTAAGTACCATGTTTATAATCACAGTGAAATTGACCTTTCACCTTTGTTTTCTTCTTCAAGTACATTTCAGTACAGTTGCACGATTTGTATATTTTTGTAAATTCACAAGTTATGTTCATATGTATCTCTTTCCCTCTTATTTGTTGTGGCGGAAATATTTGTACGCGTCTTAGTTTTAGATATTTTTAATGTTTGTAAAAAGGTGCCAATTAGTAGTGACGAAAAATTCAAAAAATTCGAATTTAGCGCCAAAATTTTGTCAGTTATGGCCCAACGTAACACAGTCATCGAAAATGCAATTTCTTGTATACAATTTTTGTGAATATAAACACAATTTTATTGTGGCAACGTTGCCTTAAGCCAGGGGTCGCAATTATTGTTGAGTGATTGAATTAACAATAATAATTAACCCGGCCAAAAGCCGCTGGTTGCAATTGGCGCCCAACGTGGGGCATGCGAGTCTAAAAAGAGATAAGATTCTACGTCTATAGCCATTGTCCCTGTAAGATGGATGAAAATAAGAAAAAATTGATCACGCAATTTCTCAGCGGAGATAAAAACTTTAAGAAAGTGTACCTACCGCCGCCAACAAGTCAAAAGAATGTTCCCGCGAATATGGATGACTTTGAAAATGCACTGGCTGAACTTAGAATTGAGAGCGAAAAACAGTATCTTGCGCGTCTCAATCGTATGCGTCAAGAAAGTGCAAAACAATAAATCTATACATCGAATGCAGTGATTACAAAATCAAACTCGTACGTTAATAGTGTGAACAGTGAACGCGTGTGAAATATCAAAAGTGAAATACAAAATATTATCCGCGTGAAAAGACATTTAATGTAATAAAGTGCAAGCTCAACGTGAACGGCTCTTACGAATACGTAAAACAATAAACTCTAAAATTGTTTAACGGGAGTGTGAATAAAAAGACAATTATTTCTTATTCGCGAGTAAGACTAGAAAAATCGTTCAAAATGAGCAAAGCAGGCAGCCGATCGACGCGAAACGCGAAGAAATCCCTCGAGGAGAATATCCCAGATCAGGTAGACTTGGACCAAACCATAAGGCCCGTCACCCCCGACAACATGGAGGATGCACGCAGCACCCCCTCCTATGTTGTCAACTCGAACGCTGAGCAGGTGTACGCACTAATTAACCAGCGACTCGAGGAAATAGAAGAGCGAGTACAGCGAATGCTTGCGGAGGAACGAATTTACAAGGAACAGCAGGAGGCGGAGCGAGATTGAATATGGCAGCCGCAATTAACGTCATTGGAGGGAAGTGTCAATCGTGCATTAGAAGCGACAAATCTAATGACCCAAACTCTCGACGAGAGGGAGGCCCGCATGCAGGCCCAGATCAACAGGCTCGAGACCGCCCAGACTCGCACAGTGGAGCGAATCACAGGAAATCTAAACACACGTGGACTGGAGACACCCACCGCGCCATTGGTCAAACCAAATATTAAATATGTACTGCCAGAATATAATGGCGAAGGAAACCCTATGAGGTACCTGCGACAACTCAGGCAGTACTGGGATGTGGTACGCCCATGAGAATGCGACATCGAATACCTATTCGAAAATTTTTTTTCAGGACCGCCTAGCGACTGGTGGCAAGTCGTGAAGAATGACGTCACTGACATAGAGGGTTTCTCAACGAAATTCCGTCAGCGGTACTGGAACGAGTACACGCAACACGAGGTACGAACAAAGCTGGAGTTTGGACATTTCCAAATCAGCAAAGATAAATCGCGCGCAGAGTACGCGACACGTATGTTTGCTCACGTGGGTGAACTAACCCCAGCCATTGAGCAAAAAGAGGTCATACGAAAACTGGCTCGTCACTATAGCGTCGAAATAAAATATGCCATCGTCAGACGTGGCATCAACAACAGCGAGCAATAAATTGAGCTCCTTGAAGAGTTTGATCGTGTTGGTAATACGAATCACGGATACACGGATAGCCGTGACTGGAGGAGCAAAAACAATTATAACCGTGAAGGTAATTCCAGCAGCCCAAATTCATGGCGATCCTCAGGCACCAACAATTCAACAACTCGACAAAATAATGAGAATGTGAATTCAGGAACGGCACTACCTTCTGCAAGTGCAAATCAAAAAAACACCGGCAGCTCTAATTCCAAGCCGAGTACGAGTTCTGGGTGGCAGCGCACCCTATATGAAGGTACAACATGGAAACGACAAACGCCGTACAAAGTGCAAAACATGGAAGTGAAGCACCCAGAGGAACCTGAAGATACAAATTATTTAATTGAAGAATACGACGATCACATTGGAGAGTCGGGAAACGAACAGGAGCCACGCCAATAAAAAATACACAAGAAGGCGAAAGAATTGACGTGGCTACTGAGATTACATATTTCGCCAATGTACTCACGAACACACGTGAGGAACTAACGGAAGAAGTGACAGAAAATGTAAAAAGAAACCGATCCAAATGCTACACTGCAAATATTCAGATCGCTGGCATAGTGACAAAGGCACTCATTGACACAGGTGCCGAAATCACATGTATATCGGAGGAATTTCTCAATAATAATAAAGAGAGGTTTGACCGATATCCATGCCTACCCTTAGCAGGTGTCGCAGTAGCTGGACCCCTGGGGGGTAAGGCTGTGCGCCTGACTCGACAAATATATGCAGATGTGCAATTACCGGACACAATCGTACAATTGGCAATAAGAATTTTACAAGATGAGAGGAACGAGAAACAAGATGGAGAATTGAGCCTATGCACTCTCAATTCATCCGACGTTAATAACCAAGATGCCAATAGACAACTAGAGGAGGTGGACTATATAGAAAAGGAACTCCCACTAGATGTCACTCAAGAGGAAATACAAGAAAAAATAAACGAAAGTCAAGGACTGGAAGAAAGAGAGAGAGGAAAACTAGGTGAAATACTATGGAGACACTGTAGAGTATTTCGTCGCGAGCCCGGCCTGAGAATTATTCAGCGATCAAACAGCCCCTACATTAATCCGGTTGTGCCAGTCGTGAAAAAAGATGGATCCATAAGACTATGCTTGGATGCTCGACGATTAAATGAGATATTAATCGAAGACTGGGAGTGTCCAGAACCAGCGGAAGTCTTATTCCAAAAATGCAAGGGTATGAATATCATGTCGAACCTTGACATGACCAGCAGTTTTTGGCAGATTCCATTACACCCTGACTCGAGAAAATATACGGCATTTCAGTACCGTGGTCGGAGCTACGAATTCCGAGTCATACCGTTCGGCTTGAAAACGAGTACGGCCGCTCTCGTGCGAGGACTCGACCACGCGCTACAAGGACTAGGAGATCAAATTATTTCTTTCGTTGGTGATACATTAATCACATCAGAAACCAAAGAAATACATTTAGAACATCTCGATGAAATTCTCAGTAGATTAAATAAAAATAATTTTACTTTGAACTTAGCAAAATCTCACTTTTTCAAAACTGAGACTAAGTTCTTAGGATTTATTTTAACTACTGAGGGTGTAAAGCCGGACCCTGAGAAGATTAAAAATATTCAAGACTTTCCGGCCCCTAAAAACGTGAAACAACTTCGAGGATTTCTCGGACTTATAAATTTTCACTCGAAATTCAGTAAAGATCATGCAGACGAGACGGTACCCCTCTTAAAATTAATAAAAAAGGGCGCTACATGGAGATGGGACCAAATAGCACAAGAAAGTTTCGAAAAAGTGAAAGGACTTTTTGGGAACTCAATCATGCTGTACTTTCCAGATCCTCGGAAAGGATACTATCTTGGAACTGATGCAAGCAACTATGCGCTCGGAGCAGTGCTGTATCAACTCAATGGCAGTAACGAAAAAGAGATAATAACCTTAGCGAGTCGCATATTAAAAGGACCGGAACTAACGTACTTTACGACCGAGAAGGAACTGCTGGCAGTCGTATGGGCACTGCAAAAATTTCGCACATACTTGCATGGTGCCGAAATTACGATTCGCACGGACCACCTCGTACTAACCTTTTTAAACACCTGCAAATTTGTCAATGCAACATTGACACGATGGATCTTGGCCATACAAGATCACAAAATCAAGATAGAACATTTGCCAGGCATGGAAAATATTATGGCGGACGTACTGAGCCGCATACACGACAGCGACACTTACAAGAGGAATCGTGGCGAGACACGCGTCGTCATCAACGCTCTCTCTCACCAATGGTCGAGGGAGATGAAAACAGAGATAAGAAATCTACCTGAGAGACAGAGAGAGGACAAAAGGATTCAACAAGTGACGCAGGAAATTAACAAGGAAGGACAAGACAACGAAACGCGTTTTCGATTAATAAATAACGCTCTGTATTACTGCGATGGATCCTCGTACCTCTGACCAAAACAAAATATGGTTATGAACACCTGCTAGTAATGATCGACGCTTTCTCGAAATACACAAAGCTGTATCCAGTTAGAAAAGCAACAGGCGACATTTCAATCAAAAAACTGGACGAATTCATTGAGAGTATCGGACGGCCGAGGAAAGTACTTTCTGACCGAGGTACTCAATTCACAAGTCACAGGTGGCGACAAGCGCTGGAAGAGAGGGGGATACAGATGATTCTCACCTCAATTCGTCATCCACATGCGAATATGGTCGAGTGTGTGAATCGAGAATTGGCACGACTTTTCAGCACCCTTCTTCCTCCAACGGGACAAAGTGGGTGGTACACTCAACTCGAAAATGTTGAGACCATCACACAACCGAGATTACGCCATACGAAGCCCTATGAGGACGGAAGCCCGCACGATGATGGAAGGACCTCCTACCGCGTACGCCAGCACATCCTCAGGTCAATCGAAACGAACAGCTAATGGTACTAAAGGATCGAATTAAAAGAAAACGAGAAAAGCGATTAAATCGCATAAATCAAAAGAAAAAGGGAATTTCTTTTGAAATAGGAGAGTGGGTCTTGACACGAGCCTGCAACGTGTCAAATGCGGCAACGGGAGCCATGGCCAAGTTTCTCAGTTTGTAGGAGGGTCCGTACAAAATCGAGAAACAGGTAGCTACAAATGTATACATTTTGTGCGGTACGGAAACCGAGAAAGAGAGGGGCCAGTACCATGCAAACGATTTACGGAAGTACCTTCGAAGGAAAATCGAAGGAGGGGATGAAGATGGAAAAGCAAGGGAAAGCGATAGGTCCTAAAGGCTCTGGAAATTTTGAGGTAGGTCAGTATTGACTGTAAAGCCAAAAATGCCAGACGCTAGCACCGAGTTCGAATGCCTGGATGCCTACCCTTGTGTAGCCATCCAGTGCAACCTAGACAACGAGGAAGAAAATTCCGAAGAGATTCACACGCACGCACATCGAATTTTATCGGCGAGAGCTCGTAATATTTCAAATTTACGAAGAAGGGCCTGGCCACCAGCGAACACCAGATTGGATCGAGTGAACGCGCATCAATTTTGCGAAAAACGTAAGGCGAAGAAAAGTCGGATCGACCTTCAAGGAGAGCCTGGAGGCCATTGCAAATCCGTCAGCGGTTATCTGCTTAGAGGACGAGTCGGAAGACGAAGAAGAGTCCGAGGAAGAGCCTGAAGTTCCAGAGGAAGAGCAAGGAGTAGTTAAAATTGGAAGAAGTTGGGCATGGACTTCGAGTCCAGCTAAGAAGCAGGAGGAAGAAGTCAGGGCAGAAGAAGGTCTAAAAGCTGCAAGCCCTGAAATTATAATTCTCGAAGACGATGTAGAAAAAAATTCAACGCATCCTACACCGCAAGGCGAGAAAACTCAAGAAGCGAAAGAAATCTTGAAAGCTGCAAGCCCTGAAATTGTAATCGTCGAAGAATTTGACCATCGAACAAAATTACCGATTAATGAACCCAAAGAAGAAACTCATGAAATAATCGAGACGAGGGAGCCATGCGGAATCTTAGCATGCGAAAATGAACAGGCACACGAAGAAAATCCTCAACGTATAGAGGCTAAGTCAAAGGAAGTAGTTCCTGAGCCTCTATCTGCAGAATTCATCCCTATGAAAAATGCAGCGATTGAAGAAGAAATCAGGCTGGAGACACAGATGCATGCTATGCATCTCGTTTTCTTCAAGGAACCTGTGAAGGAAGTCATAGTGCCAGAGAACGAGACAGAAGCCAACATCACTGAAGAGGAACAGAGATGGCTAGATGTAACAAAAGAAAAGAGTGAGATGCCCAAACCTAAAGGGACGTATATGGTGAAGGAAAGTCGCCAAGATGCCCTAATCAAGGAAGGGATCGTCAATAAGCCTCCTAAGCCTGGAAAGAGAAAACTGCCTGTCAATGCAGAGGATCTAAAGCTAGGAGGGCAAACGAAAATACCCCGAAAGAACGTCGTGGAGGATTTACGTTTAGCCTGTCGTAAAGTAATGAAGGAGAAAAGACGACGAACCGAAAGAGAGAGACGCCGTGAACGAGAGAAGGAAGAACGACGAATTTGGAAAGCCAGCTTATTCCCAGGGCCTGGACACCTGTACCCTGGAGAGAAACCCTACGATTTCGAAGTATATTCCAGATGGACCGTGGCCCAGGAATGGCCCATTACCAAGGACTGGGTTTTCAACGTAAGAAGATCGGAAAGAGACCCTGACCAGAACAATGGGGACGAGAACAAGGAACTATGCTTTGGCTCAACTGGTTGTATTTACCGGAAATGCCCGGACGTCAAAAATTGAGAATTCACAATTGCATCAGTAGGTGAGCAATAAATAACATATGTCTCTCACTCTATATTTTTTTTATATACATGAACTTCGCCGAAAATCTGTAGCGTTATGAGACCCATTGTCTCACATTTCATGTCAACGCCATAGAGTTGATTTAACTTGTATAAAATTTCTTAAAGACTCAATCCCAGCAAAAAAGAAAGAATTGATACGGATTGGGGCGAATTAACATTTTTCTAATGCGCGTGAATCCGGTTTTCTGATTCGTTCGAACGGATTGAGACGCATTTAGATGAATTGAGACAGCGCGAATTGAGTGCGTGTGAATTCGTATGAATGCGTGGTCGAGGTCAATCAGAAAAAAATTAATAAAAAGTGCATGCGTCGAGACTTGAAACAGTGATCCCTCGTGTATCAGTCGAAAGTACCCGCCACTGAGCTACGAGACAATTTACTAAACATTTCAAATAAATTCTATATGCCCTGCACGTTGGCTTTCCTGTTACGGATTAAATTGTATGAATCAACACTTGCTGAAATTCGCCGTGACGCATTGGGGCGAATTCAAGTGTGTTTTTTACTCTCACGTATTCAGACGCATTGACCAATGCTGAAGCGTTTGCGTGCTGACGCATTGAAGTGTATTCGCTGACTTTAAACTTTTGCACTGTATTTGTACGTATAGAAAGATTCAAAATTGAAATACCGTCTTCACGAATTTACATGCATTGACACATAGGTCCAATGCGCCATGGTCGCAAAGCGGGATTTGCAGGGTATTTTAGTCTTTTCAGTTCAATTCGTATCAATACTTTCTTTTTTGCTGGGATATTACAATTGTTCATTCTCAATTTGGGGGGCAGTTGTAACCCCCGAGTTACAAGGGGTTCCTGAAAATAGGCAATAGTAGTTTCTCCCCTGTGATACTTTCTAAGGGAAGCATCCGCGCTCGAGAACTCCCACGCAAACGATCTTACGTAAGCGTGGGAGGGCAGAGTAAATAAAAAGCGATCCCCGGGCGAAAAACGCCACTCTATTTTTGATCTTTGCCTACCACAGCTAAAGATCATAGAGTCGAAATCTTTTAGTGGTGCGGACAGAAGGGGAAACCTTTCATTGCTGCACTACTGCCTGCCTTGAAATATTCGGTCTAACCGAGGATTTCAGGCATTTTTCGATTGCGTCTCTAGCTGTGCTAGCCAAAGCGATATTCCAAGCGACTCTGAGCGACTGCCCTATCTGAGCCTCATTTGAGCCTGATTTGTGCCCCACTGGTGTTTTTGTGCATTTTTGTGAATTTATTGTGTTTTATTTTTGTGCTTTCTTTGTTTTCTCGTGCGAACATATATCTCAGTTAATCCTTGCATTCTCGAGAGCGAACCTGGTTGTACCGGGGGACACTGTCCAAATTATCAGGGATCAACTGAGCGCGTTTATCCGTAATTCCTATTTAGGAATCTCTTATTGATTTATACCTGCATTTTCGAGAGCGAACCTGGTTGTACCGGGGGAACCTGTCCAAATTATCGGGTATCATCTGAACGCGTCGGTTAATACTCCTTTACGTGCATTTGCGATTTCGAGAGAGAACCTGGTTGTACCGGGGGACGCTGTCCATATTTCCAAATGCTAGTAAAGTTTGAGGCTTTTTAATATTTTCATATTTCTAAAACTTCGGGGCTAACATCTTGAAAATATAACTTCGTAAATTTAGAGATTTTATCTGAAAAGCAAGCATCGATCAGAGACGCTCGCTTTCTCACTTCCGCCTCAAGTTGAGAATAATAGAGGGCTACCTGCGGTGCGACATTCCTCAGCTGCGAAGGGACGCGAACGTGCCCGAGCGACTCCCTCGCATCTCGAGGACCGACAGGCCTGAGCGACAGGTTATAAAGCCTGGTGCGATATTTTGATGCTAAAGTGACTAAATTGAGGATAATCCCTGTTAATAATAAAATCATAATTATTAGAGGTATTATCTGAAGTTTGTTGTCTGAGGCTTGGCATCAAGAGAGTCACATCTGTCTTTACCGAGCGAATCCTTGCTTTTACGGAAGAGCAATCACCTGTTCTGGTCATTAACCTGGAAATTGTAGGCCAAAATAAAGTGCGATAGCTTATTTGGAAAAACTGCAGTTATTCTTTCGGTATAAAGAATAAACTGCAATCTTTTAAATTTGTACGTGTGCAACTTATGTTCCTAGGATCGAGAATCGTTATTCTCGTCATAATTATTCTCTCTAGTTTATAATTTCGTTTGATCATATTATATCCATTTTACTCTCTTTTTTAGCATCACAATAACGTGATTTAGGATTATTTGTGTACAAACTCTCACTAGAACTTAGCTGTGTCATGATCTTATATGTAATTTCTTTCGTATTACTACAAAGCATTTTATTAGATTTATTCACTGATATATATAATACACTGGATGCAGGATTCAATGGAAAACGTGTGTGCCTACTTGAAGACCTCGGAGCCGCCATTTATCAGGGTTGTTTTGGTTCGGGATCATTCGGGACGGATCGGAATATGCGGGAGATTCAAATTTAATATGGAAGAGAACTCAAAAATATTAATAAAATCATGTAAAATTTAGTTTATTATCAATGAGCGGATTGACTAAAACTAGGAAACTAAACAAAACTTAATAGAAATTAATTAAATAAATAAAAATAATCAAACAGTACAAAAAAAGAAAAGTCGGTGGTATATTAAATTGGTGGAATACACATTTTGAAAACACGTGGTTTAGAATATTGATTTTTTTTTCTCTTGAAAGTTATAATGAAACTTTGAAGTTTTTACAAGTGAACAATATAATAATTGTGATATCCTAAAAATCGGTATAGGTTAGAATTGTCAAACACTTAATGGAACCATTAAGATCTACCAATTTGTACAAAATAATTTTTCTGTGGATACAAAAAGTGGTGTGAAATTGTAAATATATGACTGATGTATATTATAATTACAAAATGAATTTAAATTATAATATAAATAATAATAATTAAAAAGAGCAAAAGGAATAAAACTCTTGTGGCACGTGCGTAAGTGAAATAATTAGTCATATTAATATTATGCCAATAATATTATGCAATTCGCGAATACGAACTTTGAATTAATGTTCAATAAAAGTGAACATAGAAACAAGTATGAGGTATAAATATATAAGATAGAAATATATATTGTAAAAAAACATTACGTAAGTCCTAAACTACGACCCAAGACAGATTTATGTGTAAACATCTTCGGTAAACGTTAACTGAAATCGAAATCTTACACAAAGCAATTAATATATTGCTTTCAATTGAAGACCATTAGGCGTATAATTTTATCAGATTTAGTGTAGTAATTGGAAGTAAATTTAGAGTTGAATATTTTTAAAACTAGAGTGCTTTTATAAAGTATTGAAAAATATAGGTCTAGAAACTTTTGCATAGTAGTGTATTACATTCTCTTATAAACTATCCAATGTAGGTATATTCTATTTCTGTAAAATTAAAATCTATCACTTATATCCCGAAAACAATAATTTCTCACGATTTTAAGAAAAATATAATTCTTAAATAAATAATAATTGTTTGAGTATTTATAAATTATTCACAAAATACTTGGAAACTGGTCCCTTGACAATTAAAAATAATACTTGTTAATAAAATCCAAAGAATACCGTTTTTAGTATGAATTTAATAGGAAACTGCTATTTTGCAGTTTTTGGGTCACTTTCCAAGCACAATAACAATGGCTCGAAAGGGGTGGGGAGTCAAAATTAAAACTTACTGGGTGGAAATTATTCTTTGAACATGCGTTAAGAGGTTTTAATACTTTAATTCACAAAAAGTTTATAACAAATAGCTCTTTCTTCCATTTTTTGTTTTTTTTTTTGGGAAAATCAAGCTTTTCCCATTTAAACCCCCGTGTTAATTTCAAAGGCTCGGGGGCACGGGTTAACTTTGACAAAAAAAGAGAACAAGAAAAATGTTCAGTTGTTAAACTGTAAATATAAATTAATTATCTATTTTTAAAATTGAATCATAGTTCGACTCATAACAATATAATAATAATAAAATTGATTTTATAAGCCGATTATGAATCTTTTCATAATTAAATAATTTATACATTTTTACGTTAAAAATTGAACTATTTTGTTTCGAAAGCCTTGGTAATTAATGAAATGTTTGCATCCGAATGAAACTTCAAAATCTTTTTTCATTTTTCAAAAACATTGTGATTAATATATTCATAATTAAATGCTTTTATTCAATTTCAAATCCTATTCAAATATTATTGCATTCTAAAATACTCCATTTTTTAAGCATTCAATTTGAAAATTTTTATTTAAAAAATGTTTGTTTCAATATTTAACAATATTTGACTGTTCATTTACAATAAGAAATTATAAATCAAACATTGGAGAATAAACTAAATAAAATTGAATTATTTAAAATAAAACAAACCTCGAATCGTTCAAATTTCAAGGTGCTGAATGTAAACTTTAAAATTTGCATTGTTTCATTTTTTATCATTTTTAATTTGTAAATGACATTTTTCAATTTATATTTCTCAAGAAAAAACTTATAATCACTAAATTGTACTGCTTTTAAGTTCAAATAGTTTGAAAATTATATAATTTTGAACACTTACAAATTTCTCTGAAAGAGCTCTGTACACGCTTTGAGGTTCGCTATATCTGTTATAATAAATTGAACATAAGAAAGTAAAAATGAAATATTGAAAAATAAACAGATTGAAATGGAATTATTTAAAATAATATAAGCCTCGAATCATTAAAATTGCAGAGTGCTGAATGCAAACCTAAAAATTTTCGTTTTTTTTTTAATTTTTAATTTACAAGTGACATTTTTGAAAATAAGATAATTTTGAACATTGAAAAAATTTATTGATTCATTCTTCAAACTATTTTATTTCCTAAAACGCATTCTCTCCTTTGCTTGCTTAGTCAAGCTTTATTTATAAAATACCGATGCGGACCGATATCAGTTCTCTGAAAGAACATATTGTGTCGCAATTATGTTACGCATCTACATTTAGAATTAGGCGAATTATATTTCATGAAGAAGAATATTAAAAATTGAAATTTTATTATGAGAAATTCATTATTATGACACATATCATTATTATTACACATCTAAGTACTCCAAACTTATTAGAAAAATATTGAAAATTGTCTCTTTTTTTCAAATTAGACACCGAATATTTTCCTCCTGTTTGTAAATAATTTACAATTGTTTAAACCATTATTATTCGTTTGACGCTAGTGACACTAGTGACATAACTTATGAATGTGTATTCCGCCAATTTAAAATACCATCGACTTTCTTTTTTTTTTGTACTGTTCGATTATTTTTATTTATGTAATAACTTTTTATTAAATTTTACATGATTTTATTACTATTTTTGAGTTATCTTCCAAATTAAATTTGAATCTCCCGCATATTCCGATCTGTCCGGAATGATCCCGAACCAAAACAACCCTGATAAATGGCGGCTCCGAGGCCTTCAAGTAGGCACAGATCGTTCCATTGAATCCTGCGTCCAGTGTATTATATATATCAGTGGATTTATTTCATATTTAAAAAGAGCCCGTTGTGCTCTCTACGATTAGCCTAGCGATCTATTAGCTTATAATTGCATTCAATAGCAACTGCCCGAAGTGCAGCTTGCATAGAGTTTTTTGTAGATGTAATTTTCCACCGTACCATTTCCAGCGAGAAATCCGTGCATTCACGTTTGAATTGTTAGGGTTCGTAATTTCTCATAAGATAGACTAGGGACTAGAAACCTGCTGTATAAATAGTTTAGTCAGGGATTAATGAATAAAAACAATTAATGTGAAAGGAAATAGAATTTTGTCTTTTCTCCAAAAGAAGCCCCTTTTCTTTACATCTTTAAGACTTAGAATTATGATCAATTAATTAGATTAACTATAACAGTTAACCCAGCCTTAGGCTAGGGGTCGCAATTATTGTTGAGTGATTGAATTAACAATAATAATTAACCCGGCCAAAAGCCGCTGGTTGCAATATATATATATATATATATATATATATATATATAGTCAGCACGTTGTACACTGTAAGATATAGCTACATAGATGTTCAGCACGAGAGCATAGGTATAGAATATAGACTATAGTAAGAAAATTGTAATTCGTAGCGTACACTGTCTAACCATAGACG
>CAKNXH010062971.1:289517-308343 GCA_932178445.1 Andricus quercusramuli | reverse complement strand
TTTATTTTTTAACGCTGAGAAAGCAACTTGTTGCAATTACGGCATGACCATTTAATGTAAATTTTAGCGTTTTATTATAATTGCAACAATTTACATATTAATTTTGTTTCCTTTATTAAGTATAGTGCCATATTACTTTACCATTACTTTACCGTTACGCTGTAGCGTAATGTTTGCGTTCGGCCGGTCCGCCAGGGGCATTGGGGCGAATTCAAGTGTGTATTTTACTCTCACGAATTCAGACGCATTGACTATTGTTAAAGTGTTTGCGTGCTGAAGCATTGAAGTGTATTCGCTGACTTTAGACTTTTGCACTGTATTTGTACGTATAGGCAGATTCAAAATCAATCAATACTTTCTTTTTTGCTGGGTTACCATTACTTTACCATTACTTTATCATTCCATTACTTTACCATTACGCTGTAGCTTAATGTTTGCGTTCGGCCGGTCCGCCAGGGTTTTTCCCTAACAAGATCAAACTGAATATTCGCGAAAGCCAGGACACTTTTTTTTATACCATTAAGCCATTTCCCTTTCGGGGTAGGCGTGACACTACCCGATTCGGGTAGTGTTTCTAGGTGGATTATTTACTACTACACGGAGAAAAAAATCCGGGGTTTAGCGCAAGATAGTTTAAGGCGCTAACGCATGGACTATTCAACAGGCGCATATCGCAGGCGTCTCTTGTTTTATTTCCAAGAGCTTCCACGGACTTTCTCGGTGAGTCTCCTTGCGATTTGCTTTCAGACCACGCCGTCTGCCTGTTGACACGTTCGCACCACTAAATGTTCGCAAGGAGACTCACCGAGAAAGTCCATGGAGGCTCTTGGAAATCTTGCTCGCACTTTTAGAATTAATACGTGACAAATGTTCACGCGCTAATGCCTACATTTTTCTCTCCGTGTAGTACTACTAGTGTGGGCTCACCACACCCACGACGGGCCAACAGCACGCAGTATTCCCGAACAGTTACCCATCCAAGTACTAACCGCGCCCAACACTGTTTAACTTCAGTGATCTTACGAGAACTGGTGTTTGTAGCGTGGTATCGCCGTTGGCACTTAATTGGCACACTTAATTTCTTGAAAATTTGTAAGCAAGCCTAACATAAGATGACACCTTTTCCAACAAAATAGTTACTTCATTCGGTTCCTCTCAGAATTTCTGTTACCTTAGTTTTAACACATCTATTAAAATATCTCAATATACGCGAACACAGAAAACTTTCATTCTTGAGAATTTGTTACTAGAATTTTAATAACAAAACTTATTTTCCTGCAACAGAAGTCACCATTTTCGGTCAAAATTAATTTCTGGAAAAATTGTTACGAAGATTTAAATAAGAAAAGACATATTTAATAACAACAGTCACTGGTACAAAAACTTACAAATAATCTCAACATTTACGAAACCCAGCAAACTTGTTTTCTTGAAAACTTTTAAGTAAACCCAACATAAGATAACACCTTCAGTAACAAAAAAGTTACTCTTTTCGGTTTCTCTCAAAATTTCTGTTGCATAACTTGTAACAAAAATAACAAAAATCTGAACATTTACGAAACCTAGCAAAATTATTTTCCGGAAAATTTGTTACCAAGGGGTCGTGCACATAATAACATACGTCACACGTTTTTCCTTTGTTTGAATAAAGACAAAAATAAAATTGGCTTGAAGCCAAAAGGGATACCATGATATAAACAGAAGAAAAACGTCTGACGTATTATATGCACGATCCCCAAGATTTAAATAATAAAACACATTTTTTAACAACCTGTTACGTATGTAACTGGTAAGAAAACTAACAAATACTCTTAACATTTACGAAACCCTGCAACATTTTTAAACGAAAACAGTCACCCTCTTTAATATCTCTCATAAATTTCTGTTACGTATGTAACTGGTAAGAGAACTAACAAATACTCCCAACATTTATGAAACCTTGCAAAATTTATTTATGGAAAATTCGTTAACAAATTTAAATAAGAAAACACATATTTAACAACACAGTCACACTGCTTAATATCTCTCAGAAATTTCTGTGACGTATGTAACTATTAAGAAAAGAAACAAATAATCTCAACATTCACGAAACCCAGAACATTTGTTTTCTTGAAAACTTTTAAGTAAACATTTGTATCGTTAGGGAAAAGTTTTTCAAACAAATATAGAAAAGATACCTTATTAGTTAGTAATCTGACCGAAAATAATCCAACCCTTCCGTAAAACTAAGGGAAAGTAAAACAAAGTTAACATCTTAACACATTTTTGTCAAAAGCCACCAACAAAAGCTTTGAACCCAGCAAAAAAGAAAGAATTGATACGGATTGGGGCGAATTAAAATTTTTGTAATGCGCGGGAATCCCGTTTTCTGATTCGTTCGAACGGATTGAGACCCATTTAGATGAATTGAGACAGCGCGAATTGAATGCGTGTGAATTCGTATGAATGCGTGGTCGAAGTCAATCAGAAAAAAAATTAATAAAAAGTTCATGCGTCGAGACTTGAAACAGCGATCCCTCGTGTAGCAGTCCAGAGTACCCGCCACTGAGCTACGAGACAATTTACTAAACATTTACAAAAAATTCTATATGCCCTGCACGTTGGTTTTCCTATTACGGATTGCATTGTGTAAATCAACACTTGCTGAAATTCGCCGTAACGCCTTGGGGCGAATTCAAGTGTGTATTTTACTCTCACGAATTCAGACGCATTGACCAATGTTGAAGCGTTTGCGTGCTGACGCATTGAAGTGTATTCGCTGACTTTAGACTTTGCACTGTATTTGTACGTATAGAAAGATTCAAAATTGAAATACCGTCTTCACGAATTTACATGCATTGACACATAGGTCCAATGCGTCATTGTCGCAAAGCGGGATTTGCAGGGTGTCTTAGTCTTTTCAATTCAATTCGTATCAATACTTTCTTTTTTGCTGGGAACACAGGAGCCTTAAGCATGCAACCGCAATTAGTGTATTATTTTCTGAAAATCTAGGGATACTTGAATCTTTTGGAAAATTCTATGACATATTGCCATTTTTTTAAATTAATAAAAGTTTTCCATCAAATGGGAACCCTCTACATAGTGTTCTTGAAACGAAAAATTACCCAAAAAAGGTTTGGAACATAAATTTATATCATGCCAACTCCAGTAGACATGTTTTAACTATTCGAACATGGCTTAGAATTTGAGTTTCAAAAATTTGTCACGTAGCTTTTCCATCAAGAAACGCAAAAGACAAGGTTTAAATTTAACAAGAACCTCTTATCTATTTTTTAAGATCAATAAAGGTCACTGAAGTTATAAATTATTTACAGTTTTCATGATTTGAAAAAAATAATGCATTATTTGCAGTGGCATAGTTTAAATTTATGTTTCAAAAGGTTTGTTGGGCACTTTTTCCATCAAGGATCGAAACATACAAGATTTCACTTTGACGAGAAACTCTGACCTATTTAAGAAAATCAAATGCCACAGAAATTAGAAATTATTTACACTGTTCATGATTTTCAAAAAATAATGTACTACTTGAGGTCGCATGCTTGAAATTTATGTTTTATACACTTTTGGGCAGTTTTTCCTTCAAGGAATACTTTGAAGAGGGTTCTCATTTAACAAAAAACTTTTATCTATTTTTAAAAAATGGCTAAATATCACAGAATTGACTAAGGCATTCAAACGTGCCTAGATTTTCAGGAAATAATGCACTAATTACGCTTGTTTCCGAAGCTTTTTGGTAGCTTTTGACCAGAAGGTGTTAAGAAGGGTGTAATATTTCCAATGATGTGTATAGTTTTATAGGTTTCCCTAATATTGAACTTTTCCCCCCCTTTCTTACATGTTATGTAATAGAAACTCTACGAGGAATCGAAAAGTATAACCTTTGTTTCTAGGAAAGGTGTTGGGTTATTTTAATCTTGATACAAAATTTTCAAGAAAGCAATTTTGCTGGGTTTCGTGAGTGCTCAGATTCTTTGCAATTTTTTTTACAGGTTATGTGGCGGAAATTCCGAGTTGAGTGAACAAAGTTCGCTTTTGTTGTTTGAAAAGTTGTTGTGTTATTTAAATGTGAGTCGCAACATTTTAAGAATTAAATTTTATGGGTTTCTCGAATTTACACTTTTCTACATTTGTCGCAGCTTATGTTCAGTCGGCTGTTATTTTTGTTACAAGTTACGTAACAGAATGTCTATGAAGAACCAAGCAGAATGACTTTTGTTGTTAGAAGAGGTTTTGTGTTATTTTAATCTTACTAGCAAAATTTTAAGAAAGAAATTTTTGTAGGGTTTGTCGAATTTTGTTGGTGGCCATTTTGCAAGACGGCGGACAAATCGTGTCCACGAGCCATTAATCTATGTATATTGCTTGAATTAGGAAAATGATTTTTGACCGCTATTGTACTCATGATACTTTATTAAGCCTCATTTGTTTTTTAATCGCTGTTCAGAATATTTTCGATTTATTTCATGAAGTATGGCCCGATCGTCAGTCCTGTCACGTGTCCCAAGGGGTGAAAAGTGAACTTCATGCATACATATTTACTATAACCACTGAACTTTTCAATCTTTATAATATGCCAAAAATATGCGACAGTATCCCTCTCCCAAATTCTATAAAAAAGAAGGATTTCTTTATTTTTGATTTATTTTAATTAGACTCAGAAATCTTGTCCGCAGGAAATTGAATAGGGCGAGCGACCACTTTGAAATAGCGCCTAGCGGTTGTAAAATAGGCCGTAAGAGTGCTCTGTTGCATCACCGCGCTTTGGTGAGGCTCGAATCACCCTGAAGGAAAGTCATTGATGAGTGAATTATTTTATTTTTGCGATAAACTAAGTGATAATGAGTGCGAAATCGATGCGTACCTTTATTCCCCGTCAGTCATGTCACTTGCTGTTTCCACTAGTAACTAATAAAAATGATTATAAAGTGATGGGTAGACAATACGTCCTTGCTGTCCCTGGCGGACCGAACGAACGGAGCGGATACGCTACAGCGTATCCTTATAGTATCCACATCGTATCCTCTCCGTATCATGCAAGAAAAACTCATTAAAAAAGGAAGATGAACATTTCACTTGTTGAAATTCGGATTCTACGTGAAATTTTGCGTTAAAAGGTCACGGAGTAATCGCAATAGTTTTTCTTGCAACATTAAAAACTTTCAAAAAATATAATACTTATCGATAACGTGGGCTGAAGGCGACTTCAAACGCATCGTAGACGGATAACGCCTATAAAGTACTACTGAATGACGATGCGTTTGAAGTCGCCTTCAGCGCACGTCATTGATAAGTATTATATTTATTAAAAGTTTTTAATGTTGCAAGAAAAACTATTGTGATTACTCTGTGACCTTTTAACTCAAAATTTCACGTAGAATCCGAATTTCAACAAGTGAAATGTTAATCTTTCTTTTTTAATGAGTTCTTCTTGCATGATACGGAGAGGATACGATGTGGATACTATAAAGATACGCTGTAGCGTATCCGCTCCGTTCGTTCGGTCCGCCAGGGGTATGAGTACGACCTAGGTCTCAGAAGGGGTTCAAGCGATTAAGATGGCTGCCTACCGTGCAGTGAAAGGCGAAAACGTCAGTCCTGTCACAGTCAGTCCTGTCACGTGACAGGGTCTGATTTTGGGTATGAGGGCGCAGTCCCATGGAGGTAGATTAGTAGAATATGTAGTGGAATAGTCATTGACCAATGAGGTGATACCTAGGGAATTTGTACGAAGTGTTCAGAAATACATCAAATACATGCGATCGAGAGCGAGTTTAATTTTGTCTGCTTGAGTGTCATGGCGGGAAACTAATGTCAAAGTTTGTTTTGTTTCAAAGCTTAGCTGAAAAGTTGTTCATGGATGAAAAAATGAATGCTCAAAAGGAAAATGATCCACCGGTAAGTTTTTATATGAAAAACTAGTAGCATTGCCATGTGGCAAGTAGCTTGGGGGAAAAAAGTAGAGTTTTTTTGCTGCAAATAGTAATACCTAACCTACAAGAAATGTCCATTATTGTTACAGTTATTTACATGTCTCTACTGCGGAATGTTTATAAACATAGCAGAAACGATCGAATCGCACGAGTGCTTCGCAGATGTCAACATAGCAACATATTCTTTTCAAACGGATGAAAAAAATCGTCTTTCTCTTGTGGAATTAAGTATGTACATTTTGTTTAAGTTCCGCACCGCTACGCCGCCTTTTTTCCTTGATTGAGCTATTTCAGTGGGTTTTTAAAATTATTATACCATTAAACCATATCCCTTTCGGAAGAAGCTTAAAAATGTCTGAGTTTTATTTGAAGATTTGAACAAATAAATAATTTCAAATCAAAATGTATGCGATTGATAAAGTTCAAGAATGAATATAATAATTCTAAAAGAAGTGTCAACAATAAAACGATATGAAATTAAAACATTAAAAATTGTGTTTAAAAGCAAAATAGATAACAATCAAACTAACTGAAATTGATGCAGCAGTAATTGAATAATTTGGATAATTGTGAATAAATGCAATTTTAGAGTCCTGAATTTTCATGCTAAACGCAACATTTTTAATGTTTTCCTGTCATAAGTTTTAATTTTGCAATTAAAACTGAATTGGTTGTATTTTGGAATGTATAATTAACAGTTTAAAAATTAATCTTTCAGTTAAAAATTGAATTTTCAGTCCTATTATCGAAATTTTAATCTGAAATCATTCAATTTCGTGATTCTTCAATTAAAAATAAAATTCTTCCATTTTTAGCGCTTTAAATTAGAAATTATACAATTTAACTCTTTTTTTCTAATTAAATTGTGCAAAATCATTTATATATATATATATATATATATATATATTCAAATTTCAAACTCTTTCAATTCCAAATTATAAATTATTAATCATTGTTCTAAAAAGTTCAATTTTCGATGTTAAGGTTCTTGACCAGGTAATTGCGTTAATAATTGTGATTCAATATTTTTGTCTACTGGTCTAAAATCAATATTTTGTTAACATTGATTTTTTGAATCGTGAAAAAATGCTCTCTTACTCGCTGGGATTCGAACTCCAGGTCTTTGAGATTGCCGCTCTGATGCTCTAACATCTTCTAAAATTCTTAATTCTAGCATTTTTTTTACAATTCAAAAAATAAATATTCAAAAAATATTGCTCTTAGACCAGTAGACAAAATGTGAACGGAAATCAGTTCACGTTAGCGTAGGTATAGCACCAGCTTATTTTTTCTTACTTCTCGATAGTGCTCAACTGATAAGTTTTTTACTTTTGTTCTTTCAGACCAAAATACCGTTGTACCCTCGGTGAGAGGGACTGTAATTACAGCTTCAAGCTCTGTCAAGACCGCACCAAAGAAGCAGAAAACTCGAAAAATTGTCCAAGATAACAATCTTGATGTTAAACTGATTAAGGAAGTTGAAGCGAGACCACAGCTGTACAGTAAAATGGGAAAAATATCACAAGCAAATGCCAATGTTTTGTGGCGAGACATCTGTTGCTCACTAGGGGCTTTGTACCGACTTATATAACCATTTCTAACTATTTCTTGTACGAATGTTTTTTAAATACTCATATGGGTAATTGTCAAATTGTAGGCAAATTTCAGCACCTACAGTGGCAATCATATTATTATGAGGAATTAAATATTTCATAACGGAAATTGATCTTATCACATGTAACTATTTCAAATCCAAAAGGGGCAGTTATGAAAATAAGAAATAATAATGAATCCATGGGTACGCGCATATAATCAGTCGTACGCTGATCTATTGTGCCGTACGGTAATGATGCGAGTGAATATGTTAAAGTTTAACCTTTTTTATTGTTTATAAAAAAATAACAAATTTTAATTATTAAAAGTCACCTACTTATGAAACAAAACACCACCAAGCAAGTAACGGAATTGTTTTCATAAATTTTTTTCACTCCGAAAATGGTTTTTAACGCACGTACGGTAATGACGTTTTTGTTGTCAAGATGCACTTTTCAGTTTTAATATCGGATTCACAGAAAAGAGAGTTATTATTTTAAGCTCAATTTTATAAAAACTTGTATTAAACAATACGCCTAATATTTTTGTATTTATTACTCAACTGTAACTACAGTATTTTACTAGAAAAACAGACGTACGGTAATGACTTCTGAAATGGAAAAAATTGAGGGACAGACATCAAGGCTTTTAAAATATTATTTATTTGAATTAAAAAAATGTGCATACATTAAATTTATGTTCATGTGAAGTTTACAAAATTTAATACGTTAAGCGTTTTTCAGGTTACTGTCTAAAAAAACGGAGAAAATCAGTTTATCCTTGTGCAAAGTGAGGTTGGGACGCCGTACGGTAATGACGTTTCGGGTGTTCTTATATTAAATTGAAGTAAATAGGAACAGAAATGTAAAAAAGGAACTGCCCATTCTGTAGAGGATGATAATATGTGTTTATTAAAATTTAAAAAAAATTGGCACGAGCTTCTAAGTTAATGTTATATTATTGGGACTTCAAGTTTGCCTTCAATTTGACAATTACCCATATATTTTTTATCTATTTTACAGGAAAATACAGTATTACAGATGCGAAAGCAAAGTGGAAATATTTCAAATCCACCTATTTCAGACGTAAAAAGAACAACGCTGTTTTTGGCAGAGTCAATATTTATCATTTCTAGATCAGCACGAAAATTACTTGGAAGAGTAAGTATACTTGCACTGAAACAAGTGACGGTATTTTCAACAAGATGAATGGTACAATATTGTAACTTTTGTTTGTAAAATGCACTAATTACCTTTTTCGTGCTTTTTGCAGGGAGTCAAACACTATGGAAAATGTAACTTGCGAAAGCACAGAAGAAGTGCATACTCCTCCCACAAAATCACCGATTATCTCAAGACAGTGTAGTAGGAAAGAGATAATGCCCAGTGAAAATTGCACGCCGAAAACTAGCCAACGTAAACGAAAATTGAATAATAGTAAGTTTCTCGAAAAACGATTTTTCATATCTCCAGTTTTTAATCGATCAGATTTGTTCTTATTCATATGAGTAAGGTTCTTGTTAATAAAGCTTTCACTAGCACAGGGCTCGAATTGTGCGAATTGCCCGACTTATTTTCATTTTAATCGCTTGTTTGCTATTTAATTTCAATTTTAATCATATTGAAACTCTCAAAATTCAAAATTTTTAACATAAAAAATGGTATTCTAATTTTAAACATATACAATTTATTAATTTGTTATTGAAGGTTTATAAATAGGTACTTTGAAAACTTTCTAATTACGTGAAACCGTCGAAGAACTTAAAACAGTTTTCCTTAATTGCAAGCCTTCAAGTCCAACATTTTAAAGTCGAAAACATGTCAGGTACAAGTTTATTATCAATGTTTTAGCACTGTTGACACTTCACAAAGCAGTAAATAAAAAATTGTTCCTTTGAATATGCACACCTACAATTATATTCAAAATTTAATAATACAAAATTGAAAGCATTGGTAGTTACACAATGTTGAATTAGTAGGGTTTATATTTAATTGAATGATTTTAATTTTAATCTTATGCTGGAGTTTTTAAATTTTCTGTTCTGAAAATAGTTAAAATTACAAATTCTTCCCAATTTATAATAGGGTAGTGCCTACACGCACCAAAAAAATGAAGCTAGTCTTACCAAAATGACTAATAGCCCCTTCCCCAGGTCTAGATGTTTTGAAATATCTCAAATGTTTTCAAAATTACCGTGGAGAAAACTGAAGAATGCCTGAAATTTCAAATTCCAAATTCTGTAGCAACCCTACGGTTTAAGGAATGAATTAAAAAATGGTGTGTATATATACATATATATAATTAAAAAAAAAGTTAAACAACCACCGCAGGGTACCACTAAGAGCAACTGTCATCTAAAAAGAACATGTCAATAGCCCCCAGTAGAACCGCGGTAAAATACACCTATGGCCACGTCTCACATCCGTGAGATGGGTGGTCACAGGGCACGACGAAATCACAACGACAGATCGGCGAAACCCTCGTGTGTCTTGAGGACACGAAGCGACCCAAGGATGACAGCTTTCTGCATCCATCTCGCAAGTGCCTTGGCATATTTTTGGCACGCGGGTACGGCTTTAAGGTTACGAACCAGTGATAATTTAGCACCTCCGAGAGCACCTATCACAAGGACAGTTACTCGTACCGAATATTTTGGGTACAGTCGTTGCAGCTCTCTTTTAAGGTCTTGATACCTCTCCTCTTTTTCTTTCTCCTTTGCAGTGATGTTGTATTCGGACGGAGCCGAGAATTCGATCACGAATATCGTTCGTTTCTCGAAGTCTTGGAGAACAATGTCAGGCCTCGAGTGCGCAACGGAGACGGCTGCCCGAAAATCGTAGTTCCAGAAAATCTGGCACTTCTCGTTCCGGACAATTGACTTTATATCCCTTGGAGCGTTCGGCAGGGCAGGGTTGCGACCAACACCGTAAGAGCGACAAAGGTGGTAATAAAGTACTCTCAGGGCCGCATTATGTCTATAGATATACATTGTTCCTGCGTGGTTCGGACACCCCGATAGTATGTGTTCTAGGTACTCAACGTGTGCATGACACGCTCTGCACCTATCACTGGGAACCTGATGATTTGAGGAAAGCAAAAGTTTGCTCTTTTGACAAGGACTGTTTTTCTACATTTCTGTGAAAGTTTCCGTGCATATGCTTGCCGAGTAGCTCTTGGTGAAATTTTCTAACCTCTGCTTTCTTTACTTCGGCTTTTAGACGTGAAGCATCTAGATGGAGTAATGCACATTCCTCACTTCTGATGTTGAAATTCAGGCCAAGGGCCTCGGCAGCTTGCTCCGCGGCTTTGTAAAGGAACGCTCCCTCGCCAATCATCTCGTGGTTTCTGACCATCTTTAGGAGAGGATCTCTGCCATTCGCAACGATGTAAGCTGTACTCAAAACAATTCGGTTATGAAGACATTGGAGATTCAGAAGTCCGCATCCGCCTTGACGGCGTGAAATGTATAATCGCGGAACTGACGAATTGATATGCAAGCTTTTATGCATATGCATGATCTTACGCGTGGTGACATCAAGGGCCTTAAGCTCGTTCTTCGTCCATTGAACCACCCCAAACGAGTAGAGTAGAACCGGGACGGCAAGCATGTTAGTCGCAGAAACCTTGTTCAACGCCGACAGATTGGAAGACCAAATCTGTCTGAGAAGACGCTTGTATCTGCTTCGGAGAGACTCCTTCACTGATGTTACGTGCTGAATGCGGCTTTGAGGCACGCCCAGGTATGTACAGGTCTCTCCAGTGTTAAGATGTCTAATAACACTTATATCCACAAGCTCAGGGTCCTTGGGAACGCCAGTAATCTTTCCTTTCTTCAAATGAATTTTGGCACACTTGTCCAAACCAAAGTCCATCCCAATCTCTCCTGTGTAGTTCTTGACGATATTTATAGCAGTTTGAAGTTTGCTTTTACCAGCGGCATAGATCTTCAGGTCATCCGTATAAAATACTTGAGTGACCTTATGCTCACGCTGATTAGTGTCGCCACAGAGGTATCCAGGAGAATTTCGTAGTGCGAGAGATAGAGGCAGAAGTGTGATGCAAAAAAGCAAAGGGCTCATCCTATCCCCTTGAAAGACGCCCCTCTGGAAGGTGACCTTGTTCGTCGTCAGACGATGATTCCTAGATGAGATGGTAAATCTAATTTTCCAAAGAGGCATCAGTCTCTCTATGTATCTCACTATGTGTGGATGTACCTTCAAGCTTTCCAACAGACAGATGATGAGTCTATGAGAGGTTGAATCGAAAGCTTTCCGGTAGTCAATCCAGGCCATTGACAGGACGCGCTGATGGGCGGCAGCGTCTTTACAGACACACCTGTCAATTAGCAGGTTCTCTCGACAGCCTGCTACATCTTTTTTCGAGCCTCGTTGTTCGTACATCTCTCGCCATACAGGCTCAATTCGTCGAACGATCCTGTTGTTTAGGACAGCTGTAAAGATTTTAAACAGTGTGTTTAAACAAGTTATTGGCCTGTATTTCTCTGGTCTGGACAAGTTGCCTTTTTTCGGTAGGAGTATAGTGCGTCCTAACACCAGCCACTGCGGAATGGGTGTCTCCGACTTTAGATATGAGGTGAATATGCGGGCCAAATGTTGGTGTATAGAAGTAAACTTCTTCCACCAAAAGTTCTTAATACAATCTGGTCCAGCACCGGAAAAGTTCTTCGAGCCTCTAAGTGCTTTTTTCACCTCTTCGGCAGTGACTCATGGGCACTCCTCCTCAGATCTTATGAGGCTGTCGCAAAACTCCTTGAAGCGGATGATATTGTCAGTATCTTCTTTCAACTCTAGTGTTTTCGGGATCTTGTACACCTCTCTCCGAAAAGTCTCTACCTCCTTGGGCTTAGGTGGATTTTTTATAAAGACAGGGGGATCACTGAAGAGGCGTGATGTGTCAGCAAGAAACTGTTGATTCTCCCCGTTCCATCTCTCCCTCTTCTGTATCCTCCTCCTTGCGTCAGATAACAGCCTTATTTTGTCAACAATATGCTGCTTGATTGTCAGCAGCTTTGACTTGTTCAGTGTGTGATTCAAGGTCCTTAGTTCTTGAGCGAACTTTCGAACCCTTTTCGTGAACGGTCTACCAGATGTTATGTAGTCAATCACACATTGAACACGGGACGCATTCTGTCTTGCCCATCCAGTTTTCTTGTTCAGTTGATGCAAGCGTCTTCTGGTCTTCTGATCCATCGTCGGTTTCAGCCTTCGATTTGAATCAGCCAAAGCTGTCGCAGCACCATAAACTGAGCAATTGATGGCTCAGAGGTCGGACTCTTTTGAGATATCTCCACGAAGGGAGGCATCCATTTCAGCCAGATCTTTGTGCTTAAGAGGAACTTGCATGTTGATATTCCTCCTTGTACTGAAATTGCGATCAACTTCTAGAAGGTGCCTGCTTTCTGCGGTTGGTATTAATGTCGTTTCATCTTCGTCTGCAGCTTGTTCAAGCAGCGGTTGAGGAAGCGCTCCGCGTACATATCCATTTTTCCGGAGGTAGTCGGCTTGATTTCGCAAAGACTGATGCGAAACGTATTGAAGCTCTGGGTGTTTCTGGCACCAAAGAGTATGCATACGCGCCATAAAGCCTCCGCGAACAGGGATAATACTGGCATCGTACAAGTCTAGCACGTCATTCTTAAGTTGATCCGTCCACTGAATGTGGGCGTTTCGCCGGTTCGTCGTCGTGTTTCCATCTAAATTATTTTCAGCACCCCGAACTCTAGGATGATCGGCATTGTTTGCCGATCCATTGTCGGGTGCTCTGCGCGTTCGATCGTTTTGAACCGCATCTACAACATTTTGGTGGTTTGTTGGTTTCATTGTTATTCCCACGAGCAGCTAGGGAAAGGGTTTGTCAATCCTTGTAGAGCCCCGCGTGCAAGGATAAGGCTGATACTCTGAGACGTCGCCCGGTATCCCAGAGTCACCGTTAAAGACACCTCACCCAGGTGCCATGCAGCTTTCGGCACGGTTCTCACACCTTCGCTTAGGGGTTATTCCTTCGGGACCATCCCTGGACAATTGTCCGCGACTGCTTATTAATTATTGTAACCATATTCAGCAGAATACCCTTGGTACGGGAACCCTCTATCCGCAACCCGAGGACGCGTTCGGTGGCTTTGTCATAAGTTTTAGAATTTTGACTATTGCTTAAATATTACTATGCCTTGAGTTTAAAATTAAATTCGTTTTTGAAAAAATAAATTATTTCTTATCATTTAAAAGTCTGACACCACTTTTTTCTATTGCTTATCTTTAGAAATTTCACACTACTTTCTTCGACTTTTTGTAAGCCTTATTGTCGATCCGAACCCTCTTCATAATGTTCGTGTTGCTACATGGAACATCGTTGAATATATTTCTTTTATTTGATCAACAATTACGTTTTTCTAATCTCTTCCTTTTTACAGAAAGAAGTACTGATAAGGAGGATGATCCCCTATCGGAACTAGAAAGAGTAGTTTCTACTTTTGTTCAGCAAAAACCGAAATTAGACTCTACAGACGGATTTTGTATAATGTTTCCTGATCTTCTGCGGCAGCTGCCTGAAGATACAAGATCTGAAGTTCAAATGCAAATGTGGCAAGAGTTGCAAAAACGGGTGCAAGATTTCAAGCAACAAGAATGAAAGCCTGCTTCTCTCGTACACTTTAAAGCGATCGCATATGACATCGATACCTTATTAGCATGTAATAAAAGAGTTTTAAGTAATTGAGCTTAAATTTGAAATGGACTTCAGAAGAAAGCGATATTGTAAAAATATCCCCATGATAGACTTAACAAAAAACACAAAATACGATAAGTTTACAAAAGAATTTCGTTTTGAAATTAATTATCTTTTGACGCAATTATTATCAACTAGTAACAAAATTGAAATAATTGTTTCACTCTGATTTCATCTGCTAATTTATTCTTTACCGACATAACCGTAATGCTTATGTTACTATGCATGCGGTAGAAAATAATCTTTCTTCCTTTGAAACAAGATTAAGAACGCGTGTCAGTCTTCGGGACCACTTAACAGTTACAACACAAATAATGTGATCTCAAGTACTTCCTGATATCTTCTCAAAGTATTTAATATAATATAGTGGATAACGAATTCTTATAATTCATTAAAATGTTCTTTGTGATAGTCAAGAAAGTTATTTCATAAGTGAGTGTTGACGATCTCATAACTTTATAGATTGTTTGTTCTGTATTCTATTTGCATTTTCTTACGACGTTGTGTATTTTTAAGTGAAGACAAACACTTATTTTTCGATACAACACAAATAATGTGATCTGAAGTACTTCCTGATATCTTCTTAAACTATTTAATATAATATAGTTGCTAACGAATTCTTATATACATAATTCACTAAAATGTTCTTCGTGATAGTCAAGAAAGTTATTTTATAAGTGAGTTTTAACGATCTCATAACATTATAGATTGTTTGTTTTGTATTCTATTTGCATTTTCTTACGACGTTGTGTATTTTTAAGTGAATACAAAAACTCATTTTTCGATACAACGCAAATAATGTGATCTCAAGTACTTCCTGATATCTTCTTAAACTATTTAATATAATATAGTTGCTAACGAATTCTTAGAATTAACTAAAATGTTCTTTGCTATAATCATCAAATTTATTTAATAAGTAAGTGTCGACGCTTTCATAACTTTATAGATTATTTGTTTTGTATTTTATTCGCATTTCCTTACGACTTTGTGTATTTCTTAAGTGATTACAAAAACTTTTCTTCCGATACAATACGAATCATGTGATCTCAATACTTCCTGCTATCTTCTTAAAGTATTTAATATAATTTCTAACGAATTCTTATATCATTTACTGAAATGTTCTTTGCGATAGTCAAGAAAGTTATTTCATAAGTTACTGTTGACGATCTGATAACTTTATAAATGGTTTGTTTTGTATTCTATTAACAGTTTCTTACTTTTTTTTCGAAATTCGAATATTAACAAAAAATATATATTACAATATATTTACGAAGATAATTCCATGTTTAATATTTTATATTATTGATCCACATTTTTTAATAGAAAACTGCTAGAACTAATAAAAATTGTTTAAACAGTAACACGACGTTTTTACAGAATTTACTACAACTCGAAAATATTGTTGGAAAAAAATGGTTCAAACAAATTATATTTGTTTAAACAAATAAAAAATGGTTAGTATATTCTTTCTATACACTATACAGTAAAAATCAGAAAAATAAAGTCAGAAAAATAATTATATGTATTTTATTTTTTTAAAGTTATCGAAAAAAAACTGCTTAAGCAGTAATCCAACTTTTCCCCTTGTATACAGTAACTCAATATATCGGGGACAAGCAGTTTATTTTTCAAATTAATATTTTATTTCTCATCACTGTCTCAATTCGATTCAGAGAGGATAAAAAAAGTGTCAGCGCGACATTAGCACCTTTGGAAAATATTTTCTTATAACTGAAAGCTTCTTTTCAGTCAAACTTTTTTTCTTTCGATTAAGCAAAATGTCAGCTCGGAAGCAAAATTTTTTTATCGCGATTTCAATTCCACACAAAATGTTTTTTTGCTCTCCTATCCACAATTCCCATTCTGCAAGCAACCTCCTTTTGCCTTCCAATAAAAAAAAAAATTGGTAGCAGTTCGAACTCGAAAGTTCATTGCCTCACTACCAGATTCGGGTACTGTTTCTAGGTGGATAAATACTACCAGTGTGGGCCCACCACACCCACGACGGGCCAATAGCACGCAGTATTCCCGAAGGTCACCCATCCAAGTACTAACCGCGCCCAACACTGCTTTACTTCAGTGATCTTACGAGAACTGGTGTTTTCAGCGTGGTATCGCCGTTGTCTTTGCCTTCCCATACACTTCAAATATCTCTATTCAAGGTAAGAATTTTTAGGGGTTTGAAATTTTTTTTGCAAGCACAATATTTAAATATGCTTAATTTTGTAGAATATTTTTTTCGAAAATCGAAAAAATATACCTGTCGCCCAATTTCCTCTAAAAAACATGTTCCGTCCTCGAGAGATTCTGCGACTTCAAGTGTAGAACTAGCCTGATTTGAAATGCTTTTGGCCAATATAATAATATAAATTTTATACTATTATTCGAGACGGTCGATTTTTAATGTTAATATTAATTAAAAATTTAAGTGGTGCAAAAGAATTGTATATTCCACTATTCTGCCAATTTTCATGTCTCTATATCCCATTGGGAAGATTAGCAGAATAGCGGAATAGTGCACAGCCAATTGCGCACTGTTTTACAAGAGACAATAGATGAGATACAGTAGAAAATTGATTGTCATTTGCTATTTTAATTATTCTCTTTTTCTACCCTGGCGGACCGAACGAACGGAGCGGATACGCTACAGCGTATCCTTATAGTATCCACATCGTATCCTCTCCGTATCATGCAAGAAAAACTGATTAAAAAAGGAAGATGAACATTTCACTTATTGAAATTCAGATTCTACGTGAAATTTTGCGTTAAAAGGTCACGGAGTAATCGCAATAGTTTTTCTTGCAACATTAAGAACTTTCAAAAAATATAATACTTATCGATAACGTGGACTGAAGGCGACTTCAAACGCATCGTCGACGGATAAAGCCTATGAACTGCTACTGAATGACGATGCGTTTGAAGTCGCCTTCAGCGCACGTCATCGATGAGTATTATATTTATTAAAAGTTTTTAATGTTGCAAGAAAAACTATTGCGATTACTCTGTGACCTTTTACCTCAAAATTTCACGTAGAATCCGAATTTCAACAAGTGAAATGTTAATCTTTCTTTTTTAATGAGTTTTTCTTGCATGATACGGAGAGGATACGATGTGGATACTATAAGGATACGCTGTAGCGTATCCGCTCCGTTCGTTCGGTCCGCCAGGGTAGTCATCCCCATGGGATACTAGGATGCAAAATTCAGCAGAATAGAAGAATATAGAAGTCGGGGAAAATACAAAAATACCGGTTGCACACTTCGCATCCTTTACATAAATTATTATTGATAATTGCATGTGTTTCGAATATCGTGTTCGCCGACCGGTTCCTGCATAGTTATCATGAGTGGGACATGCTAAAAATCTGCACAAAAGAAGATTAAGGTAAGCAATGTAAACCAAATTTCTTTATGTAATAAAACTTGCATAAGTGTTTAACATAACAATCCGAAGTATTTAGAGGTTTGGTGTACACTTTGTCGTTCTAACCTCGTAAATTCGTCTGTTGCCATAGAAATTCAATTCTGCTTTGTTGAAAATTAGTTGAAAACTACAATCTTTTATGATCGAGCATTTTCAACTATTTTTTGAAAACTCGTCTTGTTTGGTCAAATTCAACACTTTTTGGTTTCAAATTTACATCTGTGCGAAACCACTTTCTTAAAAATTCATTTTTTTTTGCTCTTCATAATATTAAGGCAGGGTTCTACTTTCTCCGCGCGAAAAAATGCGATTTTTTGTAATTTTTTTTTAAACATGAAGAAAGATATTGGCTTCCGTTTTCGGTACCGATCGTGAGAGAACTCTTCTATGTCAAGTGTTGCGTTTTTTGGCTTTGGTGAAGGGAATCAGCGTGTGTGGGTGCAGAAAGGGCAGTGAGTGCGGAGAGCAGGTGTAAAGGAAGAAGGGTGAGTGAAAGCAAGTGTGCAAAGGGTGGAAATAAGTTGTGAGAAAGGAAAGTTGAAACGTGCAAATTTTGTTTTGAGGTTAGGTGTAGAAAATAGTTGTCGGGAAGGGGGGCAAGAGGTAGGCAGGTGAAGAGAGGGTAGCGTCGTGGAACAGTGGGTAAGGTTGGATACTGGGATGCCGACGGTAAGAAGTCCGAAAACGGGCGCCAGAGAGCAGGGAGAGGAAGAAGCAAGAGCGGACGAGGTTTCGAGCGCGGTTAGTGGGGAGAAGGGAGAATTTGACAGTAGCGATGACGAGACGTTCGAGACACCGACCAGGGTCGGATCAGCTGAGAGAAGGGGTTCAGGCACGAGCCAGAAACGCGGGAGACCATCAAACCTACAGCGCCTCAACAGGCTAGGTATCGCGGGCTCGAATAGGAGTCTGGATGAATGGCACAAAAAGGGGAACGTGACTAGCAGTGAAGGGGAAGATAAAAGGAAGAGAGAGGAAGGGGAAGATGATCCGGAAAGGGACAAGGATAACAAGAGAGTGAAGATTAAACGAAAAACACCAGACAGAGATAGGGGGGATGGGGGGATGTTTGAGAAGCTAGCAGCTCTCATAAAAGGGTTTAGAGAGGAAACAAGGAAGAGTCTGGAAGATAT
>CAKNXH010062971.1:269792-284517 GCA_932178445.1 Andricus quercusramuli | reverse complement strand
AAATCCGAATTTCAACAAGTGAAATGTTAATCTTTCTTTTTTAATGAGTTTTTCTTGCATGATACGGAGAGGATACGATGTGGATACTATAAGGATACGCTGTAGCGTATCCGCTCCGTTCGTTCGGTCCGCCAGGGTATGAGAACTCCATCAGCATTACCATGGCACCGAGAGTCAACACGGCACAAGATAGAGAATCTTCTGAAATTGTACCTTGCAATGAAACGTATCTTACGTTCAAGGACTCATATCATCTCACCAAGAAGGTTCTGGGTGCGACCCATTTTTACTGTAGAAAGACGGCTCCAACAAGGAGATAGCAGTAATTTGATTCAGGAAATAAGACACGAGGGCCCAGAGAAGTATTTTACGTACTTTCATGTGCTCCTTAATGTGATTGAACAATTGTATGGGCGCATTAGGCCGCTCATAGAAAAACAAGATGTTGTTCGGGAACGAATCTCAGCAAGAACCCGATTAGAGATAACATTACGTTATCTGTCTTCCGGAGATTCTATGGTGTCCCTCTCATTTGCATCCAGAGTGGCACCCAATACAATTTCAAAAATAATACCTGAAACATGCCACAAAATTTATGAATGTCTGAAGGACGATTACTTCCTTCAGCCGTCAGAAGAAAATTGGAAGCCAATTATAGAAGACTTCGCCACAATGTGGAACTTCGATCACTGCATGGGAGCGGGCGATGGCAAGCACGTGGAAATAAGTGTAAGTGCTCTATTTGCAAAATTAAATCATTTTATTATACAACAAAGAAAATACTAGTATCTCCATCTACAAAAAAATTGTTCAACTACTTAGTTTTTGAATTAATTGGTATCGTTGTCACCTAAAATCTTCTTTCAACATAATTCAAGAAAAATTACATCTATCAGCATAAGTTTTGTCCAATAATTTTGGTTAAGAGAACCATATTAACGAATGTGGATAGTTAATTGTACAGCTAAAATGCAGGTATCTGAAATTAACTGATAGATAGTGAATTATCGTGTAAGTCAGACTCATCAGAAATGATCAGGATGTTTAGAAATCGTCAGAACTTCTGACCATTTGTGACGATTCCTGACTTTATTTACTTGGTATATAATTTTTTTTCGTCATATTACAGGCTCCATACAACAGCGGTTCACTTTACTACAACTACAAACACGATTTTAGTATCCACTTGATGGCGATATGTGATGCTAAAGCACGCTTTCTCATAGTGGACGTAGGAGCGGATGGTAGACCAAGCGATGCCGGCGTCTTAAGAAGCAGTGAATTTTTTGCAAGACTTGCAAATAATGCTCTTCAAATCCCTCCTCCTGAACCACTAGGTGATTGAATGTTTCAAAATGATTGAACGTTTGTTTAATGCATGAAAAATATCAAAAACTTTCACAAATTTTTTTAGTAATTTAAAGCGAGGTCAGAAATTACGAGGTCAAGAGCTATTGAAAAGTTACTTTTAGTAGATTCGATTAATTTCGCGTATATAAGGGACACATTTTCTCCCCCATAATACGTGAAGTAGAAGTTATTACAATTCAAAGAGTGTAACAAGAGCGAACAAAATCAATTTTTGTACTTTTCAAGAAAATATATTGCACAGGGTTGAACTTTTAATATTTCAGAAAATTTTAGCAAATTGCGAAATAATAAAGATTTAATTATGTTTCATCATCCAGATTCTGAATTTGAAGCAAAAATGTCATGAGAATTAAAAAATCTATACTCATTTAGAAAAATGTTGAAAGTCAGCGACCAGTATAATTCACAAGAATTTCACGGAATCCGTCTGACAGCTGTGCACGTTTTTTGTTGCTTTTTTAATAAATGAAATTACTTATTTAATATTGTATCAATATGAAAATTAATAATAACATTCCTAATTTTAGAATTAACGAATATTAAATGAATGAATGAACGTACTCAATATTGCTAAAGAATGAAATTATTATTCTTACAGTAATTACGTGAAAGAGAATAAGTGGAGTACTTCTTTCTGTCATTTCATGTTTTATGTCGTCTCAAGCTGTACTCACTTTTTGTATTCTAGGAAAATGAATTTTCTTTTTCTTCGTAGGAACTAATGGACTAATCGCTCCCAACGTTTTCGTGGCAGATGAGGGCATGTCTGGATTCGACGGTATTTTGACACCCTATCCTAGAAGTGGTGATTTGGATAATATGATGAAAGTGTTTAATTATCGATTGAGTCGCGCAAGACGCATTGTGGAATGTGCGTTCGGAATTTTAGCAGCACGTTGGAGAATATTTGGGAGAAAGATCATCGCCTCAGTGCCAAAGACAAAAAAAAATCATTTAAGCTGCTACAGCGTTACACAATTTCATCATGACCGAGGAAGAGAATTACCCTGAAAATGAAAGGCCATATCGGACCTTGAGTCAAGAGGACCAGAACTTGCCTATAGGGGCTCTCAGAGATGTTCCGCGAGAAGTAATCGATCAAGAACACAATCAGAATCCTGCAGTAGTAAGAGAAATATTTGCAGAATACTTTTACCATGAAGGAGCTGTTGAATGGCAATGGGAGAAGGACCTGCAAAACAACTTTTGATGTACATATAAAAACTTTCAGCGCGTAATCTGCATCTGTATTACTAATAATAATAATTTATACATCCAGAGTAAATTATATTGGCTCAATAGGTCACGATAAAGATACATATAATAATAATAATCAGAGTGTCCATTTGACCTGCGCGGAAAAAAAAAGTTCATTAAACTTTCTTGAAGTATTACAAGAGTCGGGGATGAGAGCGAACCTTGAACAAATTTTCTATATTCTGTATAACTTTCAGGATTTAATATAGAACTAACCTAGAATAACTCTACAAGAATTCTGTAAACTTTATATTGAACTCCGATTTGAAAAAGTTTAATAAAATATATAGAGAAATTCATGAAAGAACGCTGAAAACTTTCGTAGAAATCACAATTGAGGTATTGAAAGTTTGTAATCACATAATTATAAGGTTTAAATACCTCAATTCAGTCAAATTTATAGAAAAATTCTTCAAAAAATGTTGAAAAATCTCATAGAAATTCGATTCGAAGTATTGAGTGTTTGTGAACTACTTCAATCTAAGATCTATAGACTTCAGTTCTTTAAAATGTAGCTGCGCAGTCGCTAATGTGCGCAGGCAGCGACTTTTCCGCATCCCTCCCGCGTGAAAAAAAAGAATTCAAGTCTTAGAGAACATTAGCACGCGTTGAAAATTAAAATATTAAGTTTGCCAATAACCGACACATCTCTAAATGGTAAATCCACTACCCGGGTGCACCGGAACGTGCACCAAGTCGTTCAAGACGTCATCTACGAGAACTTTTTTAGAATCTAAATTGTATCAATAGCCAAAATAACTACCAATGGTAAGTCGACGATCAGGATGCACCGGAACGTGCACCAGGTCGTTTGGCACGTATTCTACGAGAACTTTTTAGAAATTTGAATTGTTTCAACCACCAAATTAACTACCGTCGACTCACCATTGGTCATTATTTTGGTAGATAAACCTCAAGATTTCTAAAGAAATCATCAAGTCAAGCTCCCTTCGATCGTTTTTTTATATTAAGAAAATATGAGAGAAAACAAAGTTTTCATATTTTTGTTCCGGTCTTACGATCCATTTAGAAAAAATTAAAAAACTGAATCGAGTCAAAATTCCTTTTTATTGACGTTTTGGCCCCATCTGGTGGCCTTCATCGATACAAACATCTTAAAGAATAATCAGAGTCAATCATAAATATACGTCGAAGCGAATGACAACATTTTAAAATTTTGTGAAGTCAGATATCATTCTGAAGTTTTAAAAATCATTATGAAGTTTGTAAAAAAAGTATTGGGAAACTATAAAGTCCAAGGAACTTTCACAATATGTTAAAAAAGGTTGATATTTTGTAATTAAAATGGTGTGAAACAGCTAACAAACTGATGTTTTTTCACAAACTTCATAGTGATTTTTAAAACTTCAGAATGATCTGACTTTACAAAATTTTAAAATGTTGTCATTCGCTTCGACGTATATTTATGATTGAGTTCGATTATTCTCTAAGATGTTTCTTTCTGATGAAGGCCCACAGATGAGGCTGAAACGTCAATAAAAAGGAATTTTGACTCGATTTCTTTTTAAAATTTTGTTTAAATGTATCGTAAGACCGAAATAAAAATATGAAAACTTTGTTTTCTCTCATATTTTCTTAATGGTAGTTAGTTTGGCTATTGACACAATTTAGATTCTAAAAAAGTTCTCGTAGATGGCGTCTCGAACGACCTGGTGCACGTTCCGGTGCACCCGGGTAGTGGACTTGCCATTTAGAGATGTGTCGGTTATTGTAAAACTTAAGATTTTAATTTTCAACGTTAAAAATTGAAATAGATTCAACTTTTCCCATGTCATATCTTATTTAATCGATTCAAAAAATATAGAATTGGGAATTCTACTTTTAAAATTATTTCCAATGCAAGCCTTTAATTTCATATAACTTATATAAACTCATTCTATATAGCTATATAACATCTTATTAATCTTGAACCTACTAGAATTTATAACCAAAAAAGAATTTGCGATTAAAAATTTGTTCGAAATTTAGAGTTTCAAAAATTTTAAAAATGTTAAAGATCCCGAAATTTGTAATTACCTAAATTTTAAACTAAAATTTCGAAATATGATATTCTTGAAATTACTGACATTATAAATATAAAACTCCAGAAATTTCAAATTTCCGAAATCATTAACCTAGAATTTTCAAAACACAAAAATATGTCAAACAGCCCTTCACAGCTGTAGCTTATATTTTAGATTTTTTTTTATACTACAAGTTATGTTAGCTGCGAGGTTTTCTCAGGAGCTCCGAATGCGTAGGTAGGGGGTTCGAGCCCATAGCGAATAATAATTTTAATAGTGTGCGATTATTTGTGTAGTGATTGTTTGTGTAATAGTAAATAATTATGTAGTTAAATATGTGAACAAATATTAAAGCATAATGATAATAATAATGATAATAAAAAAGATTTTTTTTAGGCTAAAAATCGGCCATGATTTTATAGAACTGTTCTCTATAGTTTCGAGACTTCTCCGATGTAGACTGTATATTAGCTGGACTTTTAGATTTTCTAGAACTATTCTACGTTTTTCGCATTTTAGAGAACTCTGTATTAAATTTTGTAGAATAGTTCGATGCAATGTAAAACCAAGAAGATTTTAACTTTTAATAAACTACCCGTCGTATCCTCTACTATACGACTAGTTCTATAAAATTTAATGACATTTTTTTTCCGTGTGGAAACCTAGGAAATACAGATAGAGACGGGGAATGTCATTTCAGGTAATTTTGAAGGCTGAGAATTTTTTCGCAAGAATTGCTGATCTTTGTGTGTGGGCGGGAGTATTTTTTAGAGTCTGTTGAAGATAATTTTTGTGATTTTTCAATTTTTCGGGGATTTTTTAAGTTAACCAGGACAAGATAGTTTATTTTACACAAGCAAGGGGTGAGTTTTGGGGGGTGATTAACGTTTATATTCGGGGTAGAAGTATAGTTTAGAGTCTTCCGAAGATAAGTTTGGTGATTCTTTCCAGTCTGAAATCTTGGGTTTTTAAGTCAGCCGAGACATAATATTTATTTTTATACGAGCAAGGGGTGAGTTTTGGGGATGATTAATGTTTGCATTCGGGGTAGAAGTATAATTTGTAGTCTTTCGAACATAAGTTTGGTGATTTTTTCCAGTCAAACATCTCAATGAAGTTAAAACTCATAGAGGTTTCTTCAGAAATGTTTTATTGGAACGGAATGGAAGCTTCTAATGTGTCTTACATTTTTCTTGTATCTCTTCCCTATTCCTTTACACACACTCCCTCGCACTTACTTGGTGGTGGGAGGGGGAGTTGAAATTTTAGTGTACAAACTTTTTTAATGCATAAAAATAAATTTCTAATTAAATTTTTTTTTAAATGAAACAGGATTTTAGAACCTAAGACTTAATATATATCATGAAAAGTGCCAGCATGTATTTTCCACTGCAAAAATATTACAACTGGTAATTAAAAATCTTCTTTGTATTCTAAAGTTTTTCAGTCTGAAATAATGAATTAAATGAAGGTCAATATAAACATTGAAGATGTGTAATAAAACTAGATTTCTATTTCAGTACTTTTTATTTTAATTTTAATAATATTATAAAATCTTTATGAAATCGCTAACGAGCGGTTACTATGTCTGTTAAAAAGTTTAAAAAATACAATTGTGCTTGAATTCTGCAGCGAATTTTGCATCTTCTTCTGGAAATTATACAAAAACATTTTACCAACATTATCAGGTTACGAAAAATGTTATGAAAAAGTTCATGAACCATATTTTCTGACGAAAATAGTTCGAAAAATGTGTGTACAAACATTCGTGCATATTAATATAATACATTTTGTAGCAATGATTTTCATACCTTTGGCTCCTTTATCGCATGCCTTCTCGGTTTCCCCCTCAGATTCATCTGCCACCTCTGAAGACGGTGAGTTTAAAGAGCATATTGTCCTGCAACAGCAAAGTATTATAATAAAAGTTACTTTGAAATGTACGAATGACTTTGTATGTCGTTAAGCTCTGATTGCAAGCTGAATTTTTAAATTATTATAAACAAAAATAAGTAAAGTCATATGATTAATCTCTGAAGCAAAAGTTCTATAAAACAGGAAAATTACAGTCTTATTACATTTTTGTAGTACAGAAATCTTCAAATAATAGAGATTCCAATTTAATTTTGATTATTGGATATTATTCTGCTCGGTGGGTTCCTGTCACCACTACGCAGCGCGTCCTCGGGTTGCGGATAGAGGAACGGCCCGTTAGGCTGAACAGCCCCTCAGGTTAACTGCGAATACAAGAATAAGCAGCCGCGGACAGCCGATAGGAACCAGTCGTGGGTGTGGTGAGCCCAGCCTAAGATGTTGGCCTAGCACTGGTAGAAAACACGATGACCATGGCTTGGGGGGGACCCACCAGTTGCGTTCATACGCAATGGGTGGGTCCTGGCAGGCCGAGGTGCAGCGTGTATCCACCTAGAAACACTACCCGAACCAAAACTAAAAATCTTGTAAGGGAAAAATCCTGCTGCCCATTGGACACCGCAGCGATGACACTGCCCGCAAGGGATGTGTGGAATGATTCGCCTGTGTAGGGCCAAAGGGGTACTGATGCCAGTATTGGCGCGCTGCCTTGCAGGGGGACGTTAGGATACGAGGATGAAACTGTATTGTGTCTGACGACAAGTTGACATGGTCCTTGTCAGGGTCGGAAAGCTCCCATACTTAGACCTAGGGAGGTATGGGGGTTATCACTCCTGGGACAGTGGACTCACCTACGATCGGAATAGGATCCTAACGTGCGGATTATCTTGAAACTACCATGGCTAACTTGCAAAACCAAAAAACTACAGTTAAAGATCTAAGGGTGGGAACTCTAAACGTGCATAGTCTATATACTGGCGGATTTAGCGAACTCATTAAGATAGCAAATGATTACAGAACTGACTTAATAGCACTTCAAGAAACCTGCTGGTCGGGGGATTTCGGGTCAATTTCTAAGGATAACTATACTTTTCACTTCGGGGGAGCTAAGGGGCGCACACTGGGGACCGGTTTTCTTATTAATAAACGAATTTCGCAAGCGGTTGTCGACATGCAATTCATTAACGATCGGTTATCATACATTGTACTGAAGGGTATTTTCAGCAAACAGGTATTAATCAACGTGCACTGCCCCACCGAGGACAAAGACAAAGACACTAAAGATCTCTTTTACGAAACAATCGAGCAGGTTTTTGACAAGTTCTCAACTTTTGACGCAAAAATAGTATTGGGAGATTTCAACGCGAAAATTGGAAAAGAACCGATGTATAGGCCTACAATAGGATCAGAAAGTTTGCATGACGTCAGTAATGATAATGGAACTAGAGTAATAAACTTTGCAGCTTCAAAGAACCTCGTTGTCAAAAGCACATATATCAAGCATAAGAATATACATAAGGCCACCTGGAGATCACCGGATGGTAACACTCACAATCAGATTGATCACGTTCTAATTGACAGAAGACGTCATACAAACATTCTCGAAGAGTGCAAACTCGGGTTTGAAAAACGTCGGAAGGCCAGACTAAGTAGTTTACAAAATAAGTGCGATCAAACACATAAGAAGTATCTCGAGATTAGTAAAAGTACAAATAGGCTCTATAGATCCAAGAAAAGGGAGTGGGAAAAGAATAAAATACTAGCAATAGAAACGCATAATAAACAGAATAACCCGCGCGAGATGTACAGGGGAATCAATTTTATAAGGAAAGGCTTTCAAAGTAGAACGGAAGTAATGAGGGACGAAAATGGCAACCTAGTAGCCGACGCGACAGAGAGACTGAATTTATGGAAAGAATATTTCGATAAACTATTAAATGTACGCGAAGCCCCCGTTGAAGGTAATCTCGGCGAAATCCACACTGCTGATCTACTAATTGATGATCCTGCTGATATAGAAATAGAAATGGCCATAAAGAAGTTGAAAAATAACAAAGCCGCGGGCAACGACGACCTACCGGCTGAACTGATAAAAAATGGAGGCCCTTGCCTCAAAAGACAAATTTGTAAATTAATACGCACAGTTTGGAAAACAGAACGCATTCCAGAGGAATGGAATGACTCTATTGTTATTCCTATCTTTAAAAAAGGCGATAAAATGAACTGTAACAATTATCGGGGAATTTCACTTGTGTCGTCGTGTTATAAGGTCCTGTCCAATGTAATCTTAGGTAGGCTAACTCCTTTCGCCGAGGAAATCATTGGGGATTACCAGTGTGGATTCCGCCGAAACCGATCTACAAGCGATCAAATGTTCGCAATTAGACAGCTGCTAGAAAAAAATGGGAATTTAATGACGCAGTGCATCAGCTATTTATCGATTTTAAAAAAGCTTACGACTCTATTATACGCGCGAATGTACTGGATCCTAGAGTTCTTGGGTGTGCCAAGAAAATTGGTTAGACTTATCAAAATTTGCTTAAGCGGCAGTAGGGGAAGAATACGCGTAAACGGAAGGTTATCTGAAGAGTTTTCGATCCGCGATGGTCTGAAACAGGGCGATGCACTTTCGTGCGTCCTTTTTAACTTATTTTTAGAATACGTGGTTAGGCAAGTGCAGGCGAATCCGACCGGTGCTACCCTCAATGGGGTAATACAAATTCTTGGATATGCGGATGATCTCGACATTCTAGGGGATGATAAAGAAACGGTAGCTAAAAATGCAGAAATCTTGATCACAAAAGCCAAAGATATTGGCTTGGAGGTTAGCGAAACGAAAACAAAATATATGACCGTCGTCAGATCTGAACAAAGTAATCAAGACGGGGATCTAACAGCCGGAAATATGAAATTCGAAAGGGTTAGCGAGTTTAAATACCTCGGGTCAATTATAACCCTGGCGGACCGAACGAACAGAGCGGATACGCTACAGCGTATCCTTATAGTATCCACATCGTATCCTCTCCGTATTATGCAAGAAAAACTCATTAAAAAAGAAAGATTAACATTTCACTTCTTGAAATTCGGATTCTACGTGAAATTTTGAGTTAAAGGGTCACAGAGTAATCGCAATAGTTTTTCTTGCAACATTGAAAACTTGAATAAATATAATACTCATCGATGACGTGCGCTGAAGGCGACTTCAAACGCATCGTCATTCAGTAGCAGTTCATAGGCTTTATCCGTCGACGATGCGTTTGAAGTCGCCTTCAGACCACGTTATCGATAAGTATTATATTTTTTGAAAGTTTTTAATGTTGCAAGAAAAACTATTGCGATTACTCCGTGACCTTTTAACGCAAAATTTCACGTAGAATCCGAATTTCAATAAGTGAAATGTTCATCTTCCTTTTTTAATCAGTTTTTCTTGCATGATACGGAGAGGATACGATGCGGATACTATAAGGATACGCTGTAGCGTATCCGCTCCGTTCGTTCGGTCCGCCAGGGAACTAGCGAAAATAAGATTAAAACGGAAATCAACGCGCGACTGCACGCTGGCAATGGGTGCTACTATGCAGCAAACACACTATTAAAATCACGATTGCTATCTAGAAACATTAAAGTAAGAATCTACAAAACAATAATAATGCCGGTCGTCATGTACGGGTGCGAAACGTGGGCGCTGACGAAAGGAGAGGAGAATAGGTTTAGAGTTTTTGAGAATAAAGTACTTAGAAAAATCTATGGTCCAAAAAGGGACGAAGAGACCGGCGAATGGAGAAAACTGCATAATGATGAGCTGCATGCTCTCTACGGGTCAGCAAATATTAATAGAGTAATGAAAGCGCGTAAACTAAGATGGGCGGGGCATGTAGCAAGAATGGGAAATGAAAGAACAGTGGCGCAAGTTTTAAGAGGGAAACCGATTGGTAAGAGACCTTTAGGCAGACCGAGAAACAGATGGGAGAAAAATGTAAGGGATGATTTAAAAGAACTAGGACATGATTACTTAAACTGGATGGAGGATGCACAGGATAGAGATGTGTGGCGGTCTCGGGTAGATGAGGCAATGAACTTTCGAGTTCGAACTGCTAATCTATAATAATAATAATAATTGGATATGATTAAATTATAAATTGAAATGAATGAAAAATACTTCCGTGTTTGAAATGTTCAATTTGAAACGAAATTTTTTTAGAATTTGTATTGGACTGACTGATATTAGGAAATACTTTCAATCGATTCTGAATTATTAGAAAAGCCTATGAAATTTATTGAATTCCTTTATAGCCTTTAAAACTGTAGATATCAGCAGAAATCCCTTGAAATAAAATTCAATTTATTCCCTTAAGTAATCAATCAAATGAAATTAAAATTACTAATTAAACTTATGTAAAAAAAAGGTTTAAATAATATACCTTCGGATTTTTATTAGTTAATAATGAAAAGACGAGGTATTCAAAAATTAATCAGAACTGATTTGTAAATAATAAAAGTCTTGAAATGTTTTGAAACGAAATTGGTTTTTATACTCTAATATTAAAAACATGAAATATTTAAAAATTTCTACTATAAAATTGGCTAATATTCCAAAGTAAAAATAGTTTATTGTGCATATAAAGAAAGAATATTTAACATCACTAAAAAGTGTGCTTAAATTTCCCGAGCGGTCAAAAGATGGTTTTAGGTAGTTTTTGAAGATTGTTCAAATTTTAAAACTTATTAACTTTGTTTTGAATAGAAAAATGTCATTGACATCAGTTGTAAACCTTGTAATACTTGTTTGAATTTTATTATGACTGAAAAATGATTGGATTTTTAGAGGATTACAGTTAATTTAAAAAATATTTGATTGGTATAATTTCAAAGAAAAAATATTTTACCCTTGAAGTTTTATTCAAATCCTAAATAGTTTAGTTTAAAAATTCTCAAATCAAGAAAATTTAAGTTACATATAACAGATAATTATTTATGTCTTTCGAGAATAGGGGGAAAAGGGGGAATTTATAAAAAAGAAAAACGCAGGAGAATTGAAAAAGACTGCACATTGACATTATAGAATGGGACCCTACTTACTTATCAAATATTTGTGTATTGTTTAAAAATTCCATCTGTTTCATGAATGGAAAGGTATTTTTTTTCGTGCTAGCCGCAGATCCACTCGGCACATATCGATTTTCTTCTCTTCTAGCATCCAAATATCGACTTCGTAGTTTAACCCACCTGCCCTCAATTTCCGTTGGCTTGAGGACACCTGCATTTAATGTTTTATTACATTATAGCAAACATGAAAATAGTAATTTCCCTTTACAACGTTATGTTCATAAATTTGGTAACGAAATAATCAATTCGACCAGTTTTTACCATTCATGCAACAAGCAATTTCTTGCCAGAGATCTTTTTTCTTTAATTTGCTTCGTTCCGCAAATAGAATTTTTGTTGTATCATAAAGTGCTGGTCTTTTTTGAACTTGAAATATGATAGCATCATTCAAATCCATATTAGACAACGGAAGCGGCGTCTCCTCAGAAGAAGAAATATTCACTGTTTAAGATATTTAAAAAAACCAATGAATAAAATTATACAGTGAAACAAATATTCCGAAAAATATCTACACACCTATTGTGACAAGCATTTTATTGTCTATTTTAAAACCGTCTCTGTCACGATTAAATTCATTGAAGCACTCATGGGATATTGATAATTCCTCCAACGTTTCAGGAGTAGACTTTAAAATTAATCCGCAGTAACCGCATTTCATAAGCTGCGAAAACAATTAATTGAAAACATTCATTAAATAAAAGCAGCGGATACATGTCCGTGTAAGCGGTACAATAAAGCCAATTCAATTTGTCCGGCTGCAGCAGATTGCCAGTAGCCGGATGAATTTATCCGAATTGATTTGGCCGGATACACAGGAGATGACCAGTAGCCGGATGAATTTGCCGGAAGAAATTTGTCCGGCTAAAGCAGAGTCCTAGTAGCCGGATAAATTTTCTCTTTAAATTCATGCAACTCCTAATATAATGTGAATTATAGAGATAATTTGTAATTTCTACATATTTGTGAATTGGTATCAAAGTGGTATTGTATTCGGCGGCTTCATAATCTGAAAAATGTAAATATTGTGCTGCAATCTCGGAAAATGGTTTCAAATATATAAGGGGTTTGGTGCATTCAAGTTTTTATTTTCTTTATTATAGAGTGAAATTATCTTAATTTTTAAGTAACAACAGGCTTTGGTGTCCAAACTAAAATCTAATTATAAGAATGGCATTACTTAAACAAAATAAAAACTAACATGAGCCAGATAGATGTGACCTTATATATTTCGAATCGTTTCCCAAAATTTAAACAACAATTTTTACATGTTTTAAATTATCAATCCGCCGAATATGAAACAATGTAAGTATTCACAAGAACGATATTATAAAAAAAGTGTTGTAAGGATTGCAGTATTGAAATATTATTATTGGGAATAATAAAATATCGTTCCCGAAAATGCTTCCAATAATAATTATATTGTTATCATTATATTTTTTCTTTTGGGTGTTTTGGTAGTCATTTTTTTCAACCTTCATACTTCATGTGGCATAAAACTTTTCAAATAATAGGCTTATAATATAAATGAAACAGGTTTGGGTTCGACCAAAATGCTTGAAAAGAATCATATAAATGTCATAAGTGCTATGGAAATTTAAAGAAAATTATTTCTTCAGGAATACCGAGTAAAATAAAATACTTTTTGACAGCAGTTTTTCATCATTTCTTCAACTATATTTATCACATACTTTCTGGACCAGTAATCGCTTTTTCTTTCGACATTATTTTTCGAGTTTTCTGCTTCTTTGGTGCGGTCTTGACAGAGCTTGAAGCTGTAATTACAGTCCCTCCCACCGAGGGTACAACGGTATTTTGGTCTGAAAAAACAAAAGTAAAAAACTTATCAGTTGTGCACTATCGAAAAGTAAGAAAAAATAAGCTGTTGCTATACCTACGCTAACGTGAACTGATTTCCGTTCACATTTTGTCTACTGGTCTAAGAGCAATATTTTTTGAATATTTATTTTTTGAATTGTAAAAAAAATGCTAGAATTAAGAATTTTAGAAGATGTTAGAGTATCAGAGCGGCAATCTCAAAGACCTGGAGTTCGAATCCCAGCGAGTAAGAGAGCATTTTTTCACGATTCAAAAAATCAATGTTAACAAAATATTGATTTTAGACCAGTAGACAAAAATATTGAATCACAATTATTAACGCAATTACCTGGTCAAGAACCTTAACATCGAAAATTGAACTTTTTAGAACAATGATTAATAATTTATAATTTGGAATTGAAAGAGTTTGAAATTTGAATATATATATATATATATATATATATATAAATGATTTTGCACAATTTAATTAGAAAAAAAGAGTTAAATTGTATAATTTCTAATTTAAAGCGCTAAAAATGGAAGAATTTTATTTTTAATTGAAGAATCACGAAATTGAATGATTTCAGATTAAAATTTCGATAATAGGACTGAAAATTCAATTTTTAACTGAAAGATTAATTTTTAAACTGTTAATTATACATTCCAAAATACAACCAATTCAGTTTTAATTGCAAAATTAAAACTTATGACAGGAAAACATTAAAAATGTTGCGTTTAGCATGAAAATTCAGGACTCTAAAATTGCATTTATTCACAATTATCCAAATTATTCAATTACTGCTGCATCAATTTCAGTTAGTTTGATTGTTATCTATTTTGATTTTAAACACAATTTTTAATGTTTTAGTTTCATATCGTTTTATTGTTGACACTTCTTTTAGAATTATTATATTCATTCTTGAACTTTATCAATCGCATACATTTTGATTTGAAATTATTTATTTGTTCAAATCTTCAAATAAAACTCAGACATTTTTAAGCTTCTTCCGAAAGGGATATGGTTTAATGGTATAATAATTTTAAAAACCCACTGAAATAGCTCAATCAAGGAAAAAAGGCGGCGTAGCGGTGCGGAACTTAAACAAAATGTACATACTTAATTCCACAAGAGAAAGACGATTTTTTTCATCCGTTTGAAAAGAATATGTTGCTATGTTGACATCTGCGAAGCACTCGTGCGATTCGATCGGTTCTGCTATGTTTATAAACATTCCGCAGTAGAGACATGTAAATAACTGTAACAATAATGGACATTTCTT
>CAKNXH010062971.1:245374-257944 GCA_932178445.1 Andricus quercusramuli | reverse complement strand
CAAAAATCTATATAAAAACATGTATTGCACATAAAATGTAAAATCTAAGCGTTTTTGGTATTCAATAAACGATTTCTTTTGCCAAAAATTCCATCTTCAACACAGATTTTCAAGGTCACAATTTTTTTTATTTGACTTTCTCTATAATTTTTCTATATTGGGAACGATTTTTTCTTTAATTAAAAAAAAAATATCCCTCTAGGTCATTCCGATCCAAAGTTCTACGATTTTGAGACAGAATTTCAAAAAAGGTCCACTGTGCGCCCGTATGCAGTGTGGCCCTTCAATTATTTTCACCTCGTGGACGCTAGGTGGCCTGGCTACCACGAGTTCACTTTCTTCCTAATCCCTCCACTTTCCCTTCACTAATGCCATATATAAATTGGAACACTGACTGACTGGGCTCCCCACCTGTATTATAAACTAGAGAAGTAAGTGAAAACGTCATTCCTGATACCCAAAATCAGACCATGTCACGTGACAGGACTGACTGTGACAGGACTCACGTTTTCGCCTTTTACTGCGCGGTAGACAGCCATCTTAATCGTTTGAACCCCTTCTGAGACCTAGGTCGTATTCATGCAGCAAGGACGTATTGTCTACCCATCACTTTATAATTATTTTTATTAGTTACTAGTGGAAACAGCAAGTGACCGGACTGACGGGGAATAAAGGTACGCATCGATTTTGCACTCATTATCACTTAGTTTATCGCAAAAATAAAATAATTCGCTCATCAATGACTTTCCTTCAGGGTAACTCGAGCCTCACCAAAGCGAGGTGATGCAACAGAGCACTCTTACGGCCTATTTTACAACCGCTAGGTGGTATTTCAAAGTGGTCGCTCGCCCTATTCAATTTCCTGCAGATAAGACTTCTGAGTCTAATTAAAATAAATCAAAAATAAAGAAATCCTTCTGTTTTTATAGAATTTGGGAGAGGAATACTGTAGCATATTATTGGCATATTAGAAAGATTGAAAAGTTTAGTGGTTATAGTGAATATGTATGCATGAAGTTGACTTTTCACCCCTTGGGACACGTGACAGGACTGACGATCGAGTCATACTTGATGAAATAAATCGAAAATATTCTGAACAGCGATTAAAAAACATGTGAGGCTTAATAAAGTATCATGAGTACAATAGCGGTCAGAAAATAATTTTCTTAATCCAAGCAGTATACATAGATTAATGGCTCGTGGACACGATTTGTCCGCCTTCTTGCAAAATGGCCATGAGTGTTTAGCGTTAAATTTGAAAAATACGAACTCTAGCTTCAGCAGAGGATAAATTGTCCGTCGAGTATTTTACTAAAAATCAATTTCTGCAAATAGAAAAAGCCTTTCTCAGTGCTTTTGGTTATAACAATTCACAGATCGATAGCTATTTATCAGTTGAACAAGAATACAATGAGTCTTCTATAAGAGAAAGTACAATTCGACAGGATTATAATACTCCTAAATTACCTAAAATTAATATACCTACTTTTTCGGGTGATTTCACAGATTGGGAAAATTTTCGTGATCTTTTTGAAGCGCTCATTGTTCAGAATGAAACATTGTCAAGCATATTTTGTTTTCAGTATTTAAAAAATTCATTGACCGGCAAAGCGGAACATTTAATCAAACATGCCAAGGTCACTAAAGCTAACTTACAGTCAACTTGGGACGCTACTAAGAAGCGTTATGATAATAAGAGAGCATTGGTAGGTGCGCATTTACTTGCTAACACTTCCATTTTTACAGAATCTTCTTAAAACTATCCCTTAAAAACTAACATCCATCCATTCCTTATCTCTATGCCGCACGCTCTTATCGCCTTGCCTCCACGCACTCCTCCCACCAGTGCTCCACTCTTACCTCTCCCTTTCCACACAGCTCACACATCCTTTTCTCTCGAGAGAGCCAGAACCTATTGAAACCCTCCATGCACCCACACTTCAACCTCGCTATAAGCTCCTGACTTCCTTTCTCTCCTTTCTCACAGAAATATTGCGCTCTTGCCCTTGGCATAATCCACACATAGTTCCCGTTATACCTTGACTCTCTTATTCTCTCTTCCCATTCTGTCTTCTCTCTCTCCATGCCGTTATGTTTAACCAAGTCATAAACCTTCCTTCCTTCCTCATGCATCCTTCTCACTTCATCCATCTGCAGTCCATTCATTCTAGAATACCTTTCCCTCTCCGCCTCCATCTTCCCACCCCCTCTCCTTTTCTCCTTCTCTCACCAACACTCCCTAACCAGCCTACTTCCCCCCTCTTCCAAAAATTTCTCCTTATATTTACACGCTCTGCTCCCTGCTAGAATCCCTACACTCGTTCTCGCCGTCTCCCTCCTGACAATATACTTGGGCGTGTTCCTTGCCAACCCCAGTGTCCACTTTACATACCTCTCCTGCGTTCTATTTACCTGTTCACTTTCCTTCCACCCCCATACCTCTACTCGATACAATAGCACACTCATCACTAGCGAATCAAACAATTTCATTCATTCATCAGGCTACCGGGCGCTTCCCCGGGTTGCGGATAGGGCAGCCCTGTACCGAGGGTTTCTGCTGAATACGGTTACACTACTCAATAAGCAGTCGCGGCCAATGGTCCAGGGATGATATCGAAGAAAAAACCCCCAAGTCAAGGCGTTAACAACCATGCCGAAGACTGCATGGCACCAGGGCGTGGTTTCGTAAACGGTGTCTCTAGGATACCAGGTCGCCTCCTAGAGTATGCAGACCTTACGCCCGCATGCGGGGCTCTGCGGGGGTGGACATACACTACCCTAGCTTCTCGTGGGAACAGCATGCAGACGAATCAACCAAATTTAAGCCGGACTGTATGTGAGGAGTTGGGAGGAGAATTAGACGAGGTGGAGGAATATGACTACAAAAAGGGGTCGTATGCCGAGCAAGATAGAATGTGGGCGACAATAGACACGGACAAGTGTCAAAAACATTAAGGCGAGTTGAAAGATGTTCTAGCGAGGATGCAGGCCTTCTGCGACACGAAGCGGAACATGTTCATGCCAATCAGGCATGGACTGAGTGAGGCGGAAAATGTTTTGGGCAACCTGGAACACAGGATACGCTCCCTTGAGTTGTTCTTACCAGGATGCGATAAAATACACCGGAAAGGAAGTCGCAAAAAAATATGAGAGGAAGGCCAATGTGAGCAAAGACACAAGCAAAAGCGGGACTCAAACCGACGAAGCTGTGGAGGCTGCCACTCCCCAACTTGGGAAGCGTGAGAGGGAGCCTCCAATGAGTCCCGTTGAGGAAAGTGACGTCAGACAGAGGGTCAAGAAACAGAGCACTACCACTCTGGTGTCCTCGACTCCGAAGAGGCAAAATGTAGGGGCAACAACAACTGCGCCCAAAAGCAACAAGGAGAAGGCCTCGAAGAGGAGATCTCGTCCCGAGGCGGTCTTGATAAGACCGGCCGAGGATTCGAGCCACGCCGAGGTCCTCAAAGGCCTAAAAAAGAAGGTGAAGCCGGACACCCTTGGTATCAAAATCAAGGTTGTAAGGCAAACCTGACACGTGGAGATTCTGGTGAAAGTGGGGCCGGTAGCGAATGGCTGATCCAAGCTGTCGGTGGCCATTAAGGAGGCGGTCGGTGTCCGGGGAAACGTGCGCGAGCTCGTTCCCCACATCGAAGTCGAGGTCTTGGATCTCGACACGACAACGGAGGCGGAGGAAGTGAAGGCTGCTATCCGAAATCTGAAGGCTTTTGTCGAAATGAAGGAGGAATTGGCGGCAAGGCTTCTCCGCACGGGGCACCTTAAGGTGGGATGGGTGTCGTGTCGCGTGCGGAAGAAGACGGAGGTGCTGCGGTGCTACCGCTGCCTAGGCTACGGCCATATGGCGGCGGCCTGCAGAGGCTGTGACAGAAGAACGGCATGTTGGAGGTGCGGCAAAGAGGGACATAAGACTGTGACATGCGAAAGTACGACGCAGTGCTTCCTCTGTGCTGCAGCAGAAGGGAAGCCCAGGACTGACCATCAGCCGGGGACGATGAGATACAGGGCGTTCAGAGAAGCCGCTACGCTGAAGAAGCCTCAAGAACGCGCTGCCTAACCGAAAATGCCCAACCAGGAAGCCGAAGGCCGAAGAGCCCGTTGTGTGGTACCGCCACACTGCTGAGGACGATGCGTGCATCCTGGATGGATGATGGTTTGAAAAATGCCAAGCTGGCAGGCAAAAGTAGAAGCCGAAGTACGGCTTATGGCCTTAACCCCATGTCCTTGAATTAATGCGAAAGCGGTTTCGTGGACATGGGTTGGCAGGAAGAGGAGGTGAGTTTAGTGGGTATTACCGTTTTTAGGTCGAGTCCCACACACAGTGCGTAAATGCATTCTCACCCCCTCTACACAAAAAAAAAAATCCTCCGTCCAAAATCATCTGCGAATAGCTTCTTTCCCAACCCCCACACCTGCCTCATCAGCACATTTGCCCTCCTCACTCTCTCTTTTATGTGACAATTCACTCCATCATTCCTCCGAAACACGAAGCCCAAGTACCCAAACTCTTTCACCTCCTGCATCTCTTTCCCTTCCACTTCCACTCTTCTCCCTTATCCCTTATCCCTTTCCCCTCCTTTTCTGAACACCATAACCTTGGAATTTTCCGCATTCCACTCTAACCCCTTCTTATCCAGGTATCTTCTTAACCTCTTCATCATCTCCTTTAAGGCCTCCTCGCTATTTTCCAGCAACAATATGTCATCTGCATACGCTAGTGAACAAATTTTAACCCCTCCTGTCCTGGCTCCTCCTACCATCTGGCCTCCAGCTTGCCTTCCATATCCGCAATTAAAATCGCAAAAAGCGTTGGGCTAAGTGGACACCCTTGCCTTAACCCCCTATCCATCCAGGACCCCTCCGAAATCCCCTCCCCTCCTCTTACCTTGTCTTTGGTCTCTTCATATATCTCCCTTACCCTCTCAATTAGGCCTCTCTCTACTCCCCTATCCTCCATCGCCTCCCAAAACCTCCCCCTATCCACCGACGGAAACGCGCCTTTGAGATCCACAAAAAACGCATACACTCTCGTCCCCTTCTTCGCTAATTCTCTAGCCACCACGTGCTGCAGAACGTAGACATTGTCGATAGTACTCCTACCCGCCCCTATCATGGGACTATTGCAGCCCATTCTAATATTACTACTGAGGTGCTGCATAAGGGCATGGCACGTTTTTGGGAGTTGGAAGAACCTCCTTCCGAATCTTCTTCAACTGAAGATGAAGTTCGCTGTGAAGAACATTTTTTCTCCTACCATCGACGATTGCCGTCTGGTCGGTACATGAGTCGATTGCCTTTTAAGAATGGTCCACCTATTGATATAAGTAACTCCGCAAATCGCGCTGAATTAATTTTACAAAAGATGCAGTCTCGATTATTAGCCAAACCGAAACTTTTCGAAGAATATTCAGGGTTTCTACCTGAATATCAGAATTTAAATCACATAGAAAAAGTCTCACTCTTTTCGCATTTGCACTCTCATCAAAATGTTTATCTTCGTAATCATCCTGTAATCAATGAGGGTGGTTTTACTACTCATCTGCGAGTAGTCTTCAACGCTTCTAGCCTTATGTCTAACTGCACCTCCTTGAATTATCATTTACATACGGGACCGAAATTGCTAACTGATTTAGTTTCTATTATATTGCGATGGCGCGAACACCGCTTGGTTTACGTAGCCGACATAGAGAAAATGTTTCGGTAAATTATGGTTGATCCGCGTGATCGTAATTATCAGCGCATTTTTTGGTATTCTCTGGAAGCTAAGTTGGAAGTCTGGCGATTGACTACCGTAACTTACGGAACAGCTTCTACACCCTATCTTGCGAACCGAATTTATGTCGATGACGTGTTATTTGGCGCTGATGAATTGGAGGAAGCTAAAGAACTAAGATCTCAGGTCACTCAATTGTTGGCTCGAGGATGTTTTCATTTACGAAAATGAGCCTCTAATGATGAACAAATGCTGCTCGATTGTCCTTCCGGCAATCATGAAAGAGCTCTTGAATTTTTTTCTGGAGAGGACATTCAGTTAAAAGTTTTAGGTCTACATTGGGATCCAACTTCCGATAGTTTTCGAAATCAGGTTGATGCGCAACCCATCGAACTACCTACTAAACGGCAAATTCTTTCTGTCACCACAAAACTTTTAGATCCGTTAGGGTGGCTCTGACCGGTTATTGTTGTAGCTAAAAGAATAATGCAGGAACTTTGGTTTTGCAAGTTTGATTGGGGCGAGAGTCTGCCTGAGGATATATTAGATCGTTGGAATAGTTATTATACTAGCCTGTCAAAGTTAGAAAAGATTCAGATCCCAAGATGGACTGGTCAAACGAGATCAAGTTTGGGTTGTGAGATTCATGGGTTTTCTGAAGCTTCGGCCAAAGCGTATTCCGCTGTGGTATATTTACGTAATCTTCAAGAAGATGACTATGCAATAGTTACTTTATTATATGGCAAGTCTAAAGTAGCTCCTCTTTTACCTGTGAGTATCCCACGACTCGAACTTTGTGGTGCTCAATTGCTAGCCAAGGCATTGCGTTTTTTGATTACTATAATGGGATTTGAAAATGTACTATTATATTGCCCCACCGATTCTACGGTTCTTCCAGGGGTCTCTTATCCGATCAATTATTGAGTCATCCTTTATAGTGGCGAGGACCTCCTTGGCCAGTGCGTCACTCTTCATTTTTGCCGGAACCTAGGGGGTTATTGCCTGTTGGCGTTGACCCCGAGCAAAAGCCTTCGGTCAAAACTTGTCAACTTTCTCACCATTATGTCGGAGAGAAGCAGTTTCTTACTGATCTTGCTGAGAGAATAGCATCTTGGCCAGAGTTGATTAGAGTTACTGTCTATTGTCGTCGTTTTATTCATGCTCTTCTTCGAAGGTTCCGAAAGTTGACAGAAGATGAGGATCTCCCGAAGTTCCTTGCTCTATCTGCTTCGGAGATTCCTTTGGTTCCTTCAGGTTCACCTTTGAAGACCTTGAACCCATTTCTGGAAGGTTCGATCGTTTCACGTTTAGGCGATCGCTTATATCAGGCTCCTATTGGATATGAAGAAAAACATCCTGTAATATTACCTATTCATCGTATCAGTGAACTTATTGCTCTACACGCTCATTTACGATCTATGCACGGTGGGATACAGCTCTCTTTATATACTCTGCGTCAAGGGTATTGGATAATCGGACTCTGGTTACGAGTCTAATTCGTCTTTGAGTCTCATGTGTACGTGAAAGAGCTGTCACAGTTCAACAACTTATGGGTAGCTTGCCTGATTTTAGGACAAAACCCTGTAGGCCGTTCACTCATACTGGGGTTGATGACGCTGGTTTTTTGATAGATGCCCCTCTAACTGCTGCTCCTGAACCTTCGGTGGAAATCGTTCCAGAAAATTGCTTGACCAGGTGGCAGATCGTGCAACGCATCGCGGAAATGTTTTGGCGAAGGTGGAACATTGAATATTTGCATTCCTTACAACATCGCTATAAATGGAATCAGGAGCGGCCCAACATTAGCGTTGAAAATATGGTATTATTTAAACATAATGCTCTGCCGCCTTCAAAATGGACAGTGGGTCGCATCATTATGTGCTATGAGGGAAAGGATAATTGTGTCCGTACGGTTAGAGTTCAAACTTCTGCCTCAGAGTTTGACCCCCCGAACTCAAAAATTTGCTTGTTGCGTATATCTTCCGTCAAGCACGCTGAATTATCTGACTCTCTTATACAGACTGTAAGTTAGGTAAACCAATTGAAGCGCAATTCTTCTTTATACTATGACTGTTTTTTGAGAACTCTTACAGCCACGAAGTTTAATAATTCTATGCTCTATGCTCTATTTTATCAGCATGTTTTTTTTCTTATATGAGAGTATTTCTCATTACGGGCGGCCAATTTGTTTTACTAATAAAAAATCGCCAATTTGTGATCTTTTTTTCATGGCAGGCGGCAAGAATTGTTTTTTTTTTTGTTACTACGTTATCAATTCTTGCAATCTTTTAAGAATTAATAATCTGATTTTAATTTCTTTCGTGCTGTTCTAACACCACGATGCGGGCGGTATGTTAAGACTGTGTCTGTCTTCTGTACAATTCGGTTGAGTACTTGTTTGTGAAATTAGGTATGTGCGTTTTTGTGCATGTGAATGTGGCGATTAGCTCCTAATTTTCGCCAGTAAGCGTCTTAATGAGCACCGCGCCGGATCGTTCTGGAACTCCGGGAAGTTTTTTAATTTTTTAATGAATAAAAACTATCATGAACTTTTAAGAGACTGTTTAAGTGTTAAGTTTTATCTGAAGCTTTTATAATCAATTTATTCCTGGCTGCTTTTACAATAAAGAACATTAACTAGTGTTTCCTGCCAAGATAAGTGTTGCTTTCTCAATACCGTTAACACCACAGGATTTTATAAAGGATTATGGAAAGGACCATTGTATTTATGTCTAATCTAACAACCTTCGTACATGAAAAATTAGATTGACGCGTTCCGACCGAAGCTTCGGTCCTTATCTAGACGATGGGTGATTGTAAGTAGAAAAATTTTGAATAAATGGAAAAGATAGAAATAAAATAGATACTAATCTATCGATTTTATTCTCTCCCTCCGATGTCACGCTTAATATTTAAAACATTTATTCTAAAATTTGTATAATGTTTTAATCCAATAAACATCACTAGCAACATATTTTTTTAGTTCTCAAACTGAGGTTACGTTACTTTTTAATTTATTCCAACTTGTTATGATTAACAAAAAGCTTTTTTACTATAAAAATATCTTTGTAATGGAGTTCTATAACGAATTCATCAATTTTATCATCATCCATCGTCTTCATAAGATCCGAAGCTTCCGTTGAAAATGCATCTACATATTATGTTACAAATAAACATCTTCTATACGCCTAATAGGCCTTCAAGAATTCATTATTAATTACAGGCAAAAAACGCACTAAAATTATAATGTATTGTTTATTTGAAATTCTTGAGCTCATAATTGTGTACACAAATCAGAGTCATCCTCGAACCGTTCGGGCTAACCGAACTTGGGGGGGGGGGGGGGGGCGTTCTCGCGAAGTTGAATGAGTAGAGGTCGGTGGTGGTGTTGAAATCTCATCTGGAAAATAAGCAATTTTCCCCTATCTGGATAGACCTGCGTTAGGAAATAAAACTCGGCGTTTGACACTCCAGTCCAACCCGAAAATGTAATGGACAAATTTCTATAGAAGGCTAATGATTTATTGAAAAAATGCAATGGTTTATTTTGAAGAAAAAAAAAAGAAAATTAATCATAAAATATAAAACGCAATGTATTTTTAGGTTCACTATCTACTGAACTTGGGCGGAACGAAATTTCAGATGCTGTACAAAAATGTCCATTGTTCCAAAGCCCTGAAACCAAGGCTGAATATAAGGGAGAAATGCTAGGAATGATCCGCATTACTAAGCAACGGTATAGAAATTCCTCGAAAAAAATTGTAGAGACCGAATTCCCAGTCGAAATTGATGAAAAGGAATATTTGAACGCACTGCTAACCAGGATAGAAGATTTAGAAAAAATGGCTGATACAGAATCTGATCCCGCGGATGAAGACGAATTTCAGGGAGACGACGAGTTTGAAGATACGGACTTAGTGCAGAAACTAAACTGACAGAGACTGCCCTATTATTAATATTTGTGAGTAAATATATGAATAGATTCGCGAGTATGGCCACCAGAAAATACGTGTAACCTCTTGTTTGAAAAGACGAGTGAGTTTGAAAAAAGAATTACCAGAGGAAATACGTACGGATCGACACGCACGTTTATAAAATTTTAATCTCGTAATAGTACTTATGTATTTACTGTTCAGTACCTGCGTTTTTCATACTTGACATCAACCCTCGAGTGTCAAACTCAGTCCCGAGGACCCGATTTTTTACTTTGACATAATAATTTTAATTTTCAAGAATTTTGTCGGTATTAAATCAACTAAACTATAACTTTAAAAGTGATTTTCATCAGTATTTACGAGAATAATTTTAAGTACAGACTCCAATGTTCAACGTGATATGTTATTTAAGATTTTGAGATTATTTCAGGCATGCTTTGTGATTTATGTGATTTACGCTGAAAAAACCAGTCCTCGTTAGATCACTGAAGTTAAGCAGAGTTGGGCGCGATTAGTACTTGGATGGGTGACCCTTCAAGAATACTAATAAATTCGTGCTGTTGGCGTGTCGTGGGTGTGGTGATCCCGCACTTGTAGTTATTTACTACAAGAAACTATCCACCTAGAAACACTACCCGAATCGGGTAGTGTCACGCCTACCCCGAAAGGGAAATGGCTTAATGGTATACATACATACTAAGTGCAAATGGTTACTTATAAGACATCTTTAAAAAAATATATATCTAAGTAGATGATTGAGATAAGCGTAAAGTGACCTTCATTGTTGATTAACGACAAGATATATATTCTATCATTCAAGAAAGTTATAAGCTCAAAATAAGTACCCTAAGTTATATGCGTTACAAACAAGTGATCTTAGCACAATTTTGAGATTTACTTTTAAACTCCAAAGATGATTACAAATACACGTTGTGGTTCGAAAAAGTGATTTTAGTACATATTTAAGATTTAATATTGGATTGAAATATTTATTTCAGATACATGTATAACTTGAACAAGTTCATATATATATATATACCAGATGGACCAGATGGTATCAAGACCTTCTGGTGGAAGAAGTTTCCTTCTACCCACCAGCATCTGGCACGAATTTTCACCTCATATCTAAAGTCGGAAGAGCCTATTCCAGGGTGGTTGGTGGAAGGGCAAACAGTGCTCCTGCCTAAGACGGGCAACTTAGCTGACCCTAAGAATTACAGGCCGATAACTTCTCTGAACACACTGTGTGAGATCTTCACAGCCATCCTAATGATAGGATTCTTCGGACAATTGAGCCTGTGTGGCGAGAGATGTATGAACAACGTGGCTCGAAGAAAGGCGTAGCAGGAAGTCGGGAGAACCTGCTCATCGATAGATGTGTTTGTAAAGATGCAGCATCCTATCAACGATCTCTATCGATGGCCTGGATAGATTACCGAAAAGCTTTTGATTCAACCTCCCATAGACTTATCATCTGTCTGTTGGAAAGCTTAAAGGTTCATCCACACATCGTGAGATGCATAGAGAGATTAATGCCGCTTCGGAAAACCAGATTTACCATCTTATCTGGAAAATATCGTGTGATCACTAACAGTATCACCTTTCAGAGAGGTGTGTTTCAGGGCGATACCATGAGCCCTCTCCTCTTTTGCCTCACATTATTGCCACTATCTCTCGCACTTCGCCATTCCGAAGGGTACCTCTGCGGCTAACCTGGAAATCGAAAGCATAAGGTAACTCATGTATTTTACATGGATGATCTTAAGCTCTATGCTAGAAATCAAGAGAAACTACATCTAGCTCTAAAAATTGTCACAGAGTACACTGAAGAGATTGGAATGGAGTTCGGGTTAGAGAAATGCGCCAAGGTTAATTTGAAGAAAGGGAAACTTAACGGCATCCCCGAAGATCCTGAACTCGTTGACAGAAGCGCTATACGACACCTTTGCGCTGGAGAAACCTATACATACCTGGGCGTGCCACAAAGCCGCATTCAGGACGTAACATCTATAAAGGATACTCTCCGATGCAAATACAAACGTCTCCTCCGACAGATATGGTCTTCCGAACTGTCGGCGAGGAACAAAGTATCTGCAACGAACATGCTTGCCGTGCCAGTAGTACTCTATTCATTTGGAGTAGTTCCATGGACGAAGGACGAGCTGAGATCCCTCGATATCGGGTCCTGAAAGGTCATGCACATGAACAAAAGCATGCACCTTAAGTCTTCTGTTCCACGACTTTACATCTCACGCCGTCAAGGTGGTCGTGGAATACTGAATCTTGGATGTCTTCACAACAGGATTATTCTGGGTACAGCACATATTGTCGCAAATGGACAAGATCCTCTTCTTAAAATGGTCAGAAAACACGAAGAAGTAGGCGAAGGGGCGTTTCTTTACAAAGCAGCAGAAGAGGCTGCTGAAACACTCGGCTTTGACTTCAATATCAGGGGTGAGCGAAATGCATCAAATCTTATCCATCTTGTATACTCACTCCTGAAGGCCCGGATTAAGAAAGCACAGGAGAAGAATCAGTCGATGTCGTATGAGCTGACGTTTGCTTTCCTTACATCACCCGGATTGAAGTCGGGCACAGAGGGCTTCATTTTGGCATGTCAAGATGGTGTCATTTCCACTCTAGCATACCGTCACCACATTTTGAGCCAAGATATTCCCGATGATAGCTGCAGAGCGTGTCATGAACACCCCGAGCATCTAGGAAACATACTATCTAGTTGTCCAGCTCATGCGGGAACAACCTACATCCAAAGGCACAATGCGGCACTGAGAGTGCTTTATTACCATCTCTGTCACTCTTACGGCATTAGCCCAAATACCTCTCCGCTGAACGCCCCTACGTTCTTCTTGACTTCGAGAAACGAACCATGTTCGTTATCGAATTTTC
>CAKNXH010062971.1:226094-244974 GCA_932178445.1 Andricus quercusramuli | reverse complement strand
AAGTTTGTCATAAGGATAACCGCAGGATTTCGCCGGGAGCGGGTGCTAATCTGAAAAATTGCACCCCCTCCGAGCGACCCCCTCCCACCGCTGTGACGTTTTTGTCAGCTGGTGCCGAAAATTCGATAACGAACATGGTTCGTTTCTCGAAGTCAAGGAGAAATATGTCAGGCCTCGAGTACGCAACCGAAACAATTGTCGAGAATATGAAGTTCCAGTATATACGTTACCTCTCATTTCCGACAATTGACTCTATTTCCTAATTCCGTAAGAGTGACAGAGATGGTAATAAAGCACTCTTCTTGCCGCATTGTGCCTTTGGATGTAGGTCGTGCCCGCATGAGTTGGACAACTAGATAGTATGTGTCCTAGATGCTCGGCGTGAGCATGGCACGCTCTGCAGCTATCATTGGGAATATCTTGGCTAAAATATATATATATATATATATATATATACATAATTGTAGTAAGTGCGGTTCAAAACAATCGAATGCGCAGGGCTCCCGACAATGGGTCGGACAACAATGTCGACTGCCCTAGAGTGTGGGGAGCCAATCAAGACGGAGTCAATGTGATTGACCGGCAGAATCACATAACTTTCAAGTTGACGGATCGTTTCAGGGACGACCTGCTGGAATGGTATGATACCAGTATGGCCCCTGAACGAAAAGGTTACATAGTGCGACTGCATACTCTGTGGTGCGAGAAACACCAAGAGCTCTCGCATTTTTCGCAAAAACGTCTGCGAAACCGTGCCGAGGAACGCAGGAAAAGGGGTTATACGGGCGGAGCGTCTACTCAACCGCAGCCAGAACAAGCCGGCAACAGAGAGAGAGAGAGACAGAGAGGCGACACTGAGACCAACCACGAGCAGGCATCCAATAGAGGAAGAGCGATGCTTCAGGACCCGGAGATACTTCAACATTCAGATATCTCTCAAGTCCAAAAATCTGGCTGAACTGGACGACGAGCTTCGTGGAGTTTTTTCCGAAGAATCCAACCTCTGGACTATCAATTGTAGTGTGTATAATGCAGCGATAGCTTTGGCAGATGCAAACCGTGAAACAAAACCAAATATGGTAACTTACCATGGAATACCCAAAATTCATTTGTACAAATTTCCATAAATTTCCGGAAATTTATGAAAAATTTCGGTAATTTATGGTAATTTTACAGGTATATATTGTAACTTTCCATAAATAACCGCAAAATTCTATTAGCTGCAACCAAAATTTCCTCTCAGTTTTTACCGCGAGTGGGCTAATAATCATAAAATGCAAGCTCATAGATGCATAATCTTCATTATTCATCTCTGACGTCACTTTTCAGTCCCTAGGGAGTAAAAAGTACTTTTTACTCCCTAGGGAGTGAAAAGTAGAGCTTTAGCCCCGCTTCATAGGCGTCGAAGAGGGCTGAAATCATGCATGTGTCATAAAAAATAATTTACTTGCTTTATCTTTCACAAACATTTTTGTTATCCTGCCGAATGTTGCTTTTGTATAAACATAATGAATGCCAGTTTTAACAACGCTATAAAAGGTTTAGGTATTATCTACGTTAAAGTACAGGCGATACACACGTGCTGACCTGCCAATATTCAGAATGTCAGAATAGAAACTTCGCTTATGCATTTTGTCAATATTAACCTTAAGATTGTTTTTAAATTAGTCTTATTTACTTTTTCTGACGCATGCTACATCGTCTGCCGAATACGGGGTTATTATTCTCAATCTAGGTAGAAAAACATTTATGCCGCAAGTAACACAAAAACAATATTTCCCGAATATAAAAAGTATAAGTATATAAGTATAAGGATCATGAGTATAAGAGTGAAAACATTTTAAAGGGACCTGTTTTTCTCAAATGTCAGTTGAAAATTGGATGGAGAATCAGCGCGAAATGTCAAAACACCTTTCATTTACATAAAACTTAGACAGAAAAAGCGCGCGAATATTACTTTTCTACTAGACGTCAATATACAAGGGAGAAGTCATACATATTCAGTGATTATGACAAATTTCCTTGAATGATTTGTTAGATACCCCTTCCGATTCTTTGACCACGCGGATCATCTAAGATTAAAGACCTTCACTCTACTTGATTTTCATTAAATTTGTTTCTAAAACGAAATTAAAATTAAAGCAAATTTTTCTTTGAGAAAAGTAATAGTAAATTGAGATAATTTCATTTCTATTCTAAAAATTGAGCAAATTGCGAAGTAATATTCAACATGTATCGAGAAACGAGATAAAAATACAAAACTTTGGTTCTCTTTTTGGAATTGAAATAGGAAGACATTTAATTTTTCCTCTGAAAATGAGACATATTAGATGAAACTCTTTTGATACCGAAAATTTGTAAAACTGGAGACTTTGGCTGCATTTATGAAAATGAAGAAGAAATTGAAAAAAAGACCAATGCAATTCAGATGATTGTACAAGTTTCGTTCGTTTCTGAACTGGAAGGATATTATGAGAGAAGTTGTGGGCTCTGGAAGCTGCGATCATGGTTCCTTAAAGCAACTAATCCCGACGCAACTGGAACGTGTACGTCATCCGCTTCTGCCCCTTATGTCCTAGATGGTAAGCAAGAGCGGGAAATTTACGAGAGATAACGTCAGGAGTGAAACCTCTAGCCGCGGCTAGAGGCTAGGCGGGACAGTTGGAGATAAAGGTTTCACCTCTGGATACTTTTTTAGAGCTACCAATCTTTGTAGAATGTTATGAGGAACAGTGTTGATGGACCAGATAAAGTGATCCCAGAAGAACAGCCTTTTGCATCGGGTTCGCGATGGAATGAGCCTGACGCTGGCAAGCCAGGATCTTGTTGAGTTATCTAAGAAATGAAACTTTCACACCTCCAAGACAGTCGATTATGAGAACTGCAAGATGGACTTTGTAACCTTAGTATAGCCTGCTCAGCTCGAAAAGAAGTGCTTGATATTTCGCCCGTTTTTCTCCCTCCTTTGCCGTGATATTACCATCTGCTGGTGCTGAGAATTCAATCACGTAAATGATCTTGTTCTTCAAATCGTGGAGGACAATATCAGGCTTCGTAGCACTGATACGTTGAGTGGTGGAGAATGAGAAATTCCAGTAGATCATACACTGATCATTCTCCACAACGGACTCGAGTTCCCCCTGGGCGTATGGCAAGACGGGCCATAGGTCAACACCATTGAAGTGCATAAGATAGTAAAATAACAATTTAGAGCCGCATTGTGTCTCTCTATGTACCCATAGCGTGCATATTTTGAGCATCCACTGAGAACATGTTCAAGTGTTTCTGGCTCTTGCTTGCACGCTGGGCAGTTGGTATCACCTACAGGTACATTCATTATGCGCTTGCGGTAAACTAAGGTGTTTATAACGCCGTCTTGAAGGCAACAAGAAATCTCTCAGTCTCCAATTTTAATCCAGCAGACTTGAGAAACATGTTGGACAGACCCATCAAGAGCTCTTCTCTACGTATAATGCCATAGAATTTACGATGAAGGGGCTTGTCAGCATGTTCTCTTAGTAGAAGCGTATGTTCTGCTTCCTGTACACGACTTTTGAGCACCAAAGGTGTTAGTAATGCTAGGCCATGTGTAGTGTCGTTGGGATCAAATGGGAGGCCAAGCTCCTCTGCGGCCCTATCTACGGCACGGTATAGAAACGCCGCAGCATTAACTACTTCATGTTGATGTATGAGTCGCATAAGAGAATCTGTGCTATTTAGAACTGAAAAGGCTGTAGCAAGTACCGTTCTGCGACGAAGACACTCTAAGCTCAGCAAGCCTCTACTCCCTTTGTCTCGAGGGAGGTATATTCGAGGAACGGAAAATCCAGGATGATGACTTCGATGGATTGTCATCATCTTGCACGTGCTTCGGTCAAGTTGCTTCAACTCATCGACGCTAGGATATTATTGTTATTATTGAATGAAGGATATTATTATGTATATACGTATATATGAATATATAAGGATATTATTATATGTTGTGCTTTTTAAACTTGTTCTCAAGTTGAACCCGGTTTTTCACCGTAGCCACGGACTAAGTCAAGTGACTGATGAGATGAGGATGTTATAAGTTAATATAATACGATGTCTGAAAGCTTCTGCGATGATGTTGTAGGTACAAATTTAGGAGCATGGTGTAGTTTGTAGTTTGTCTTTACCGCTGTGATTATTGCACAGCGGCCGTCAGTGTTGGAGGTGACAATAGTCGCTTCTGGATGCTTTCTTAGAGCTACCATGTATCACTCCATAGGTTGTTAGTCGCTTGCTTCCTGATGGTCTAGGAAGTTTCTTATAATGCGACAGGTGTTCAATAAAACTGCCTTTTGAGCTGCTGCCAGTAAACTACTGACTCCTAAATGTTCAAGATGTTCAGTGCATCTTGCGTGCACATTGCCTGTAGCCCAAATCACAATAGGATGAATAGATGCATGTTTCACATTGCTCCATATTGTCTTTACTTCATGCCTTAGCTTGCTATACTCATGAATCTTGGTTGTATAGTTTGCCTGCAAATTTCGGTTGAGTGGACAAGCAATGTCGATGATGTAGACTCTTCCACCTTTTTTTTCTCGCATCACGATGTCGGATCGATTGGCTCGGATGTAATGATCCGTCTGGATAGGAACATCCTAATATAAGATGTAATCTTCGTTTTCTAAAACGGGCATTGGAATGTATCTATAGAAAGGCATCCATTCTGTTAAGCGTCCTAGGTTTAGGGCAAGTTGTTGATGTATAATGCCCGCCACATCATTATGTCTGTGCGTATATTCTCTTTGAGCGATTACGCGACAACCATCAATAATGTGCTCGATGGATTCGTTGGTATCTCCACATAATCGGCACCGGTCAACCACGCCTTGATGTAACACGTGTTTGCGATCATTTCTGGTGCTGACAACCATATCCTGAATCGCAATGACGAATTCTTCCATTTCTGGATACAAGACTCCCTTTCTCAGCCAAATATTGGATGCCTCACTATTCACTTCATATTGATCTAACGTTTTGGGGTGTTCGCCGTGGTGGCTTTCTGTCTCCATTGCGTTTCTGATTCCTCTATGGTTTCTGCCCTGATATTCAAGGCATCTCCTGAAAACAAATTCAAGGGCGTGTAGTCAAGATCTGCTTTACAGATGGTGTTGTTAAGCGGAAAATCTCGCTGATGTTAAAATAGTCTTGAAACTGTATAACTTGTGACTCACACAGTTTTCTGACATCTACAATGCCCCTGCCCCCTCTATGTCGTGGTAGAACTACCCTTTCAATTGCCGAATTCCTGTGGTGCATTCGGTGTTTCGTAATTTCTACGCGGATGATTCTGTTTAATCGTTCGAGGTCAGTGTTCGACCATTTGATGAGCCCAAAGGAGTACGTGAGAACAGGGATGGCATAGGTGTTGATTGTCCTGATCTTGTTTGCCGAGTTAAGAAAACTCTTCAGAACCAATCTGAGTCTTTTCGTGAAGGCAGTCGTTAGGCTTTTCTTAACTATCGTATGCTCAATACCCTTAGATTCGAGAATACCCAGATATTTATATGACTCGCCCTCAGCCATTGCCTCGATGTCATTTCCGAAATCATTCTCTATCTCGGCGGTCCCTAATTCTCCTCTGGTTAAATGCACTGTTCGGCATTTATCTAGTCCAAACTCCATGCTGATATCATTGGAAAACTGCTTTGTAACATCAATCACTTGCTGCAGTTTCTCGTCCGAACTAGCGTATAGCTTCAGGTCATCCATGTATAGAAGATGGTTCACTTGATGGCCATCCTCATTATCATTTACTCGGAACCCATAAGACATGCTATTCAAAGTTTTGCTCAGTGGGTTCAACGCTAAACAGAACCATAATGCACTGAAGGAGTCTCCTCGGAATATACCCGTCATAATGCGTATTGATCTAGTTATCCTTGGTTGTCCATGATCAAAATACTTGATTCTTGTACCCCAAAGCATCATCGCACGACTTCGGAAGTCAATGATGCGTGGACAAATTTTGTATACTTGTGCCATGTGCAAGTTCCTTTGGTGTTTACGAGCTTGCGTCATGGCAACAGCGCCTATGGTGACTAGATCTTTACTGCCTCGGGAGTTTTTACAACATCCTTTTTGTTCTTCTGTAAGGATGTCATTCTCGTCACAGTGAGAATATACCTTATCTGCTTTGATAGCTGTCAGACATTTATATATTGTTGGAAGACAGGCTATCGGTCGAAATTCAGATGGATTTTGAGCGTCTGGTTTTTTAGGCAACATATACGTAGTACCCTGCAGCATAAAGCCTGGCATCAGATCTGGATGTTCGATGATCTTCTCAAAACACCGTGCCAACGCAGGATGCACACTAGTCAGGTACTTGTACCAGAAATTGTGCACCATGTCCGGACCTGGAGCTTTCCAGTTACATGCTTTTTTCAAAACCGCTGAAACATCTAAAGCTGCGATGTTTGTCAGCTCCATTTCAGGGTTATTTCTTGCTCTTGCTTTCTCTAGTTGGAACCGCTCAGTTCAGGATAGAACCTTCTTTCATCTGCCTGAAAGGTTCGATTTTGTTGCCTTCTTGCACTACTTTTCTTGTACCGACGCAGTCTAGCAGTAAGAACATCAAGTCTCTGCCGCTGGGAGTCTATAATCTCATCCAATATTGCTGGTGTCAATGTCTCGATGTACCGAGGGTGGATGATTTTAATAACATGGTGTATCAGCTTTCTGGTTCGATTTCCTTTCTTATATTGAGTCAGTCGACCCAATTTGCACCTTACTTTGCTGACATCCATATCCAAACTGATCTTCCATGGCGGATCTCGCTCCTGTCTTGGGGCGAAGACTGCATTTATAGGCCTAGTTCTGCGGCCCAACGTTCTAACGGTTGCCACAGCTGCACAATATACAAGAGTTTGCACCTCTAACGCATTTTGTGTTGCGTTCAAATGCATAGGTAAAACCTTGCTGTTTAGGTGTTCTATTAGTGCACGCAGATCATTTGTGATGTTGATCTTGGGCAGTGAATGCCTTTGCGTTGGTTCTACATGTCTGAACGCTAGTAGAGCATGACCAAAATTACTTTCAAGGTGCTATAGATTTTCTGGGACTTAGCTGTTCATATCATCGTTTATAATATGCGGATGTTCTAGTCCATCCGGTACTTGATGTTCATTATCCCTAGCACCTATGTCTTCAGCTGCAATCAAGTTTTCGTTTTCCACATCTTCCAATGGAAGTTCATCAATAGGAAGCTGCTGTTCCACTTCCATTCCGATGGCAGCTATTTCAACAGCCGAAAGCAATTTGTTTACAGATATTGAGCGTTTTTGATCTGCTAGATTCTGCTCATTTATTCTTGTGGCTAGCCCTGAGTACTTAAGTAAGAAGAGACGATGAGCGCGTGATCTTAGTATAAAAAAATGAGGAAACTCATTTTTCTCTCAGGCTTAAGATGGTTACAGCCCTATATGTCGAAGGCATTTTTGGCTAGAGTTGGATTTTTTGTTTGTTTGAATATTATGCACGGGGTTGTCCCGGTATTTATTATCAGTCTCGGACGCATGATTATAATGCAATCAAGTGACCTGATAAGAGCGTGTGCCCTGAAATATTGGACAAAGCCTGGTTTTTACCCCATCACTCACGGACTGGGTTGCAGTCAAGTGCATGATGGGGGCATTATTATTATTATTATTACTATTTTGTATTTCTTTTTTTTTAATGAAACTATTAGAAGAAGGTTTCTTTTTCTTTTTGATGCGAAAAATGTTACGAGTCTTTAGCCTTATTTATGAAAACAAACAAAATAGGACAGGATTTTACATAGTAGAAAATTCTTGTACTTTCTTCCCGAACTTAAACAAATAGATGCCTCGCTAGAGGTGGTCAGTCCTATGCATTGATATATTGCAGACTGATTTTTAGGTGGAACGATTTGCAGCCATCTATTTTGATAACCATCAATCTGAGCGCAAAAATGACTCGAGATTACGAGTTCATCACTATTGCACTGGAGATATTAATATATTTATTTGAATTTCATTTAAGAAGACCTATTAGCCAAAGTCAGATTGTCAATCTGACCGTAGTAGATCATGCTATTTGAGTTCCTGTGTATCCTCGAGTGCAAAAACACACATTTACACCCTTCAAATTCAATAAATGGAGCTTTTCGACTACTTCTAAGACCGATATTTAGATACATAATCTCTCACAAGGTCATCTTGTGTAACGATTAATACAAAAAGACTTATTGAAAAAACATGTTCGCAACCATTAGTGGTCTCACATGTGTTTTCCTTTTTCTCACTCATTTTTCTTTGTTATGAATAAATTTATATTTGTCTCTAATAAGAGGAACATACTTATGATTGGAAATAGTACATTGTGTAACGGGTGGGGTATAGTTGCATATTGCGCACGCGGGCGCCGTTGGCGCACGAGCGCAGCGAGTGCGCCATGAGCGCGCAAGTGGCGGAACATGCAACTATACCACACGAGTTGCACACACTATTTTTCATCACGAATGTGAGGAATATGCATTCTTCGTATTTTATCCGCACGAGCGAAGCGAGTGCGGAATATCGTGGGGGGGTTGGGGGGGTTCGGGTGGCGGAGCCCCCCGAGAGGAAACACACCCCAATCAAAAAGATAATTTCAGTTGCCGATGGAGAATTGGCCGTGTTTTCTGGAAACAAACGCACCTCCCTGGCGGACCGGCCGAACGCAAACATTACGCTACAGCGTAACGGTAAAGTAATGGTAAAGTAATGGTAAAGTAATATGGCATTATAATTGATAAAAGAAACAAAATTAATATGTAAACTGTTGCAATTATAATAAAGCGTTAAAATTTACGTTAAATGGTCATGCCGTCATTGCAACAACTTGCTTTCTCAGCGTTAAACAATAAAAAAACAAAGTGGCTGTCATTCAAGTTAGGCCCCTGCAGACTGTTAACCCACTTGAAGCCGCGTTAGCGGTTTGCCAACAAGCAGGGGCTCGACTTCAATGACGGTGACTTTGTTTTTTTATTTTTTAACGCTGCAAAAGCAACTTGTTGCAATTACGGCATGGCCATTTAACGTAAATTTCAACGTTTTGTTATAATTGCAACAGTTTACATATTAATTTTGTTTCTTTTATCAATTATTATGCCATATTACTTTACCATTACTTTACCATTACTTTACCGTTACGCTGTAGCGTAATGTTTGCGTTCGGCCTGTCCGCCAGGGCTAACCTGAAACCTGGTGTGGGCATAAACCCTCCAAGGACTAGTGTGACGTATACGTCACATGAGAAATTAAATAAAATAAAAACATAATTTGTTTAGTTTAATGATAATATTAATATTATGAATTTAAAAAAAAAGTTCTCGTCCTTGGAGGGGAATATTCATATTATACTTAATTTATACTTACTTCTTGCATCCACGACACAAAACAAACTGTTGTTGACATTTTGAAGATGATAACGTTGAAGTTAGTAGAAGGTTAGTTGCGTTTGTTTCGTGAAAACACGGCGAAGCGTGTGATTTTTCTTACTAAAACACGGTGGAACGTGCGATATTTCTTCTAAAACACGGAGCAGCGTGCGATTATTGTATAACGCACGCTGTTCGCACGGCATGCTCAATATGTCACAATGCGCACGGAAAACAGATGTGAAATATGGCATATTCCGTGCATGCGTGATGAAAAATATTTTGCTCGACTGAACCTTTTTTGCATAATTCATTAAACAAGATAACTTTGTCAGAGATTAAGTTTCTAAATATCTGTCTTAAAGTTGATATATTCATTTGCATGGCTTATCTTTTACGCAATCTTTCGTTGTCCTGCTGAACGTTGCTTTTGTATCATCACATTAATGCCAGTGTTAACAACTCTATAAAAGGTTTAGGTATTATCAGCGTAAAGTACAGACGATACATACTCGCCAATCTGCCAACTATCAAAACGTCAAAACAGAAAATTCTCTTATGCATTTTGACACCATTAACCTCAATCTTTTTTCTTTAATTAGTCTCATCGATTCTTTGTGAGCCACTGTACATCTTCTATCAAATCTGGGTTTGTATTTTACACTCTAGGTAGAACCACTATTTTCTGCAAACACCACGAGGATTATGTCTTCTGAACAAAAGTATGTGAGTGAAAATATTTTTCATAGTCCTGTTTTTCTCAAATATCAGTTGAAAGTGGGATGGAAAATCAGGGTGAAATATATAAAATACATTTCATTTTTAATAAAACCTAAATAGAAAAATCACACGAATATAACTTTTCTACATGATGTCAATACATAGTCATAGATATTCAGTGATAATGACACATTTCCTGGCATAATTCATTAGATAACCCTTTGGATTCTCTATACATGTAGATCATCTGTATTGGACATCTCCCCTCTACTTACTTTTCATTATATTTGTTTCTAAAAACGAAATAAAAAACTGAACGAAATTTTTCTTCAAGAAAAATAATGGTGAATGCAGATAATTTTATTTTTGTTTTAATATTGAGCGAATTTCTGAAAAATGAGATGAAAAGGCAAAACTCTCGTTCTCTTTTGAAAACGGCATAGGAAGATATCTCATTTTTCTTTGGAAAATGAGACACTTTAGAAGAAAGTCTCACTTTGCTTTGATACCAAAAAATGGTAAAACTGGGAGTTTGTCTGCATTAATGAAAACGAGAAAAAATTGGAAGAAAAGCTCACTACAATTCAGATACATGAAAAAGTTTTGTCATTTTCTGAATAAAACAATAAAACAATGAAACGAAACGTAATGATAAAGAACTTTACACAGTAGAAAATTCTTGTACTTTCCATCCTAAGGTTTAACTTATTTTCTAAACGTGGTCAGGTTTATGTACTGATAAATGGTAGACTGATTTTTAGGAGTAACAATTTTTATCCTTCTATTTCATTGTAATAGTTCTCTTTCTTAAAATGTATCTAATTTGGAAGAAAATTTCACCTAGATTCAGATATCGAAACAATAATTTGGAAAATTTCATTTTATTACCGGAAGATATTCGAGCTTGACTTTTGAAAATTAAGGCGCCGGATGCAAGAAGGAGATGTACAATTATTTTGCTGGAGTGGAGAGGCCCCTGGGCCACTGAGAATAAAGTTCAGAAATTTAATTTTTTAAATACGCATTTGTATTGATAAATTTGTTATGCATCTTTTTCTTTAAATATAAAAAGTTGTAGCTTCTTCAGTTTTTGAATTATTTACAAAAAGCTGTTTTTTATCTGAATAAAATATTTCGTGTTTTTCACATCAACTAGCGACGAAATCGGCACTTTTTAATATTTTTAAGCAGAACTTATGAGAGGTATACACTGGCATCTTGTGCGACCGATGACGTTAGCAAAAGTTGAAAATTTTTATTGGAACAAAAGTCAATAATTTTTTGTCAAGGCGTTTCACAATTCGTGCACAAACAACTTTGAGCATTTCGGGAGTCGATCGAATTTTGAGCAAGCAAAAACTTTCAGTGAGAAAGTTGATCAGAAAGTTTCAAAGAAGTTTTCTGAAAATTTTTAGCTCCATTTAAATAGTAGTTAAAAAACTGTTGATGTTTTAATTTTCCGGCGCGATCGATTATCTCCTGCGTAGGCTGCATCATGCCGGGCAAGCCATTGTTGCCACAGAGTGAAGTGATCTCTGCCTCAGAGTACGTACGAGATTTTTTTATTCAAATGCAATAAAACATGAAAAATCATAGTTCACAATAATTCGTTTGTTTTCTTTCTGATTAAAATATTTGAACATTACCATTTCTAGAGAAATCAGCTTCACGAAATTCTCAAAAATAAATAATCTGTACACGTTTCCTTTCTGGTATCCCGCGTGTCCTCTGTCTAACCTCTATTTGTTAATATACCTGCATACACTTTCTGACTTTTTTTAACCTAAAATAATCGTTGAAATATTACATGATATTTGTTCAAAGTTATATCTGAATACTTTAATGAAATTTGTAAAAAATTTAATAATGTAAATGCAGTGACGGTTTTTACCTGAAAAAAATTAGAGATAATTTTTAGAATGAATGTACTATTGTTTCGAAGTGATAATCATAAGCTTTAACCATAGAAAGTCTGGTTAAATTGACCAGTAAATTTATCTAAATTTAGTTTTTGAGTCAAAGTTAAGAATCTTGTATATCATGTGTTTATCGAAATAATTCATATTTACTAATTGAAATCTGCGATGAATATAGTGTTTCCACTTTAATTTTTTTATTTCATTTGTCTTCATGTGTTTATTCATTACATATTTTTATTTTAATACTACAAACAGTCTACGCGAGAGAAAATCGATCGCGTCGGAAAATTAAAACATCAACAGTTTGTTAACTACTATTTCAATTGAGCTTAAAATTTCCAGAAAACTTCTTTGAACCTTCCTAACCAACTTTCTCACTAAAAGTTTTTGCTTACTAAAAAATCGCTCGACTCCCGAAAAGATCAGAGTTGTTAGTGCACGAATTGTGCAACGCCACGGAAAAAAATTATTAACGTTTGTTCAAATAAACATTTTGAACTATTGATAACGTCATCTGTCGCACAAGACGCCATCGCATATCTCTCATGAATTTTACTTAAAAATATTGAAAATTGCCGATTTCGTTACGAGTTGAAGTGAAAAAGCATGACATATTTTATTCAGATAAAAAAAAAGTTTTTTGTAAATAGTTCAAAGACTAAAAAAGCTACAACTTTTTCTATTTGAAGAAAAAGATGCGTTACAAAATTATCAATACAAATGCATATTGAAAAAAAGACTAAAAAAGCTAAAAAAGCCTCAATTAAACGTAGGAGGAGAAACTTTCTCTATTTCTTGAAAATGTCCTAGATTTCGACGAAAAACTCTTATACTGATGCTCGGATAACTGTCCATCGCAGGTTAAATATGACTCGAGATTTCGAGTTCATCACTATGAGACTGGATAAAGTAATCTTTTTATTTGACTTTTATTCAAGCAGACATTAGCCAAAGTCAGATGATCAGAGAAAGAGATATATAGTGTAAATACATATATATAGATCTAGGTGAAGCGTGTACAAAATCTGTGATTCGATTAACAATTTTGAGATCCTTGGTGGAAACTGGAAGTATTGATTACAGTTGGGGTAGAATATAACATCAAAATACACTAATATAGAACCCACTATATAGGTTACCAGATCTAGATACAACAATATTATACGCGCAGTGCAATTTAAGAGAAACATATTCTTCTAAGAATTGCATTACTTCTAAGCATTGTCATAAACCTGACAGGTTTCTTTGGAGGTTCCTGCAGAGGTTCCTGTACAGGAACATACGCAGGTTCCTGATACACTGGTTCCTGCATACTTAAAAGACTGATTTTCATTTCGTGGGAAATATTAGATATTTTTCGGCAAGATACGGAAGAAAAGGATTCTCTCTACAATTATATATATAATTAAAAAAAAGAGTTAAACAACCACCGCAGGGTCCCACTAAGAGCAAATGCCATCTAAAAAATGTCAATAGTCCCCAGCAAAATCGCGGTAAAGCACACCTATGGCCACGTCTCATAACCGTGAGATGGGTGGTCAGAGGGCACGACGAAATCACAAATACAGGCCGGCGAAACCTTCGTGTGTCTTGAGGACACAAAGTGACCCAAGAATGACAGCTTTCTGCATCCATCTCGCAAGTGCCTTGGCATATTTTTAACACGCGGGTATGGCTTTAAGGTTACGAACCAGTGATAGTTTTGCACCTCCGAGAGCACCTATCACAAGGACAATTACTCGCACCGAATATTTTGGGTACAGTCGCTGCAGCTCTCTTTTAAGGTCTTGATACCTCTCCTCTTTTTCTTTCTCCTTCGCAGTGATGTTGTATTCGGACGGAGCCGAGAATTCGATCACGAATATAGTTCGTTCCTTGAAGTCTTGGAGAACAATATCAGGCCTCGAGTGCGCAACGGAGACTGCTGCCCGAAAATCGTAGTTCCAGAAAATTTGGCACTTCTCGTTTCGGACAATTGACTCTATATCCCTTGGGGTGTTCGGCAGGGCAGGATCGCGACCAACACCGCAAGAGCGACAAAGATGGTAATAAAGTACTCTTAATGTCGCATTATGTCTATAAATATACGTCGTTCCTGCGTGGGTCGGACACCCCGTGAGTATGTGTTCTAGGTACTCAGCGTGTGCATGACACGCTCTGCACCTATTACTGGAAACTTTTTGACATAAAATGCGGTGACGGTATGCTCAGGTGGAAACGACACCGTCCTGACATGCAAAAATAAAACCCTCTGTACCTGAATTGAGTCCTGATGATTTGAGGAAAGCAAAAGATGGCTCCTTCGACAAGGACTGTTTTTCTACATTTCTGTGAAAGTTTCCGTACGTATGCTTGTCGAGTAGCTCTTGGTGAAATTTTCCAACCTCTGCTTTTTTTACGTCGGCTTTTAGACGTGAAGCATCTAGATGGAGTAATGCACTTTCCTCACTTCTGATGTTAAAATTCGAGCCAAAGGTCTCGACCGTTAGGTGGTTTTTCCATGCAAAGGATATTATAGGTATTTTTTAAAAATTAATTTCACGTTTCAAACATTATTTAATGACGTTTTTTCATTTCCCTCGTCGAACTAATGTCTCAACTGGACATTTCTGTGGTTGACTGATCCATTTTTATTTTTATTTTAATGAATTATTGAGCAGTAACAATAAAAATAATAGCGCACTAATTCGCCAGGTGGTCCCTACACGCTGCAGTCTGCGAGCGAAGAACGGGAGCTTCGCGCGCGACGTTTCTCCATGCGTCCTACTCTAGTATAACGTGATTTACGTAAACAATGATAATTTTTATATTAATTTTAAGCTGTGTACTAACTAATTAGGGTTCGCGGATTCCGAAAAAGCGATTTACGGAAAACAACATAACCAGGGTTAGGTTGTTTTTTCACCCAACGCTTTATATACACATGTATATATACAAATATATAATCGGCGAAATCCCGCAGCTGTCCTTATGAAAAACTTTTATTCATATATATATATATATAAATATATATATATATATATATGATTTTTCCCAGTTTTACTTTTTCAGTTATAAAACATTTAAGCTGGACCAATCAGGAGCGCTGTATAAATTGCCGTGTGTGCGTGAACGGGCTTCCAACGTTGTGTTCTCCTGTCGCTAACCCCACCTCTGCGCTCGATTCGATAACACTGCATTGAACTCTCGTTCACGTACACAGGCTGTTTATACGGCGCTCCTGATTGGTCCAGCTTAAGTGTTTAGAACTAAAAAACTAAAACTTGAACTGATTTTTGGAAAAGGAATTTTCTATTTATTTTTTTAATTTTTATATGGCAATATAAGTCCGCACAATTGAGTCTGGGACACCCTGTGTATATATATATATAGTTGAAAGTTTGTCATAAGGACAACCGCAGGATTTCGCCGGGAGCGGGTGCTAATCTAAAAAATTGCACCCGCTCCCAGCGAAATCGCGGTAAAATTTCAGCTGTAGCCACGTCTCACGACCGTGAGATGGGTGGTTACAGTCTGCGCGAACTCAATACGATGATCCGGCGAAAGTCTCGTGCACCCTGAGGACACGGAGCGACCCAAGGACGACCGCCTTCTGCATTCTTCCTGCAAGTGTCTCAGCATTTTGTTGACACGCAGGGATGATTTTCAGGCTATTAACAAGTGAAACCTTGGCACCTCCAAGAGCGCCAATGATCAGGACGATTAGCTTAACAGAATATTCCGGGTATAACCGTCGCAACTCCCTCATAAGGTCTTTATACCTTTCTTTCTTTTCTTTCTCCTTCGTTGTGACGTTTTTGTCCGCTGGTGCCGAAAATTCGATAACGAACATGGTTCGTTTCTCGAAGTCAAGAAGAACCATGTCAGGCCTCGAGTGCGCAACAGAAACAATTGTCGAGAATATTAAGTTCCAATATATGCGGCACTTCTCATTTTCGACAATTGACTCTATTTCTCTAGGGGCGTTCAGCGGAGAGGTATTTGGGCTAATGCCGTAAGAGCGACAGAGATGGTAATAAAGCACTCTCAGTGCCGCATTGTGCCTTTGGATGTAGGTTGTTCCCGCATGAGCTGGACAACTAGATAGTATGTGTCCTAGATTCTCAGGGTGTTCATGGCACGCTCTGCAGCTATCATCGGGAATATCTTGGCTCAAAATGTGGCGACGGTATGCTAGAGTGGAAATGACACCATCTTGACATGCCAAAATGAAGCCCTCTGTGCCCGACTTCAATCCGGGTGATCTAATGAATGCAAACGTCAGCTCATACGACATCAACTGATCTTCCACATTTTTGTGGAAGATGCCGTGCATCTTCTTGTCGAGGAGCTCTTCGCGGAAGTTTTTCTCCTGTGCTTTCTTAATCCGGGCCTTCAGGAGTGAGTATTCAAGATGGATAAGATTTGATGCATTTCGCTCACCCCTGATATTAAAGTCAAGGCCGAGTGTTTCAGCAGCCTGTTCTGCTGCTTTATAAAGAAACGCCCCTTTGCCTACTTCTTCGTGCTTTCTGACCATTTTAAGAAGAGGATCTTGTTCATTTGCGACAATATGTGCTGTACCCAGAATAATCCTGTTGTGAAGACATCCAAGATTTAGTATTCCGCGACCACCTTGACGGCGTGAGATGTAAAGTCGTGGAACAGAAGACTTAAGGTGCATGCTTTTGTTCATGTGCATGACCTTTCGGGACCCGATATCGAGGGATCTGAGCTCGTACTTCGTCCATGGAACTACTCCAAATGAATAGAGTACTACTGGGACGGCAAGCATGTTCGTTGCAGATACTTTGTTCCTCGCCAACAGTTCGGAAGACCATATCTGTCGGAGGAGACGTTTGTATCTGCATCGGAGAGTATCCTTTATAGATGTTACGTCCTGAATGCGGCTTTGTGGCACGCCCAGGTATGTATAGGTCTCTCCAGCGCAAAGGTGTCGTATAGCGCTTCTGTCAACGAGTTCAGGATCTTCGGGGATGCCGTTAAATTTTCCTTTCTTCAAATTAACCTTGGCGCATTTCTCTAACCCGAACTCCATTCCAATCTCTCGAGTGTACTCTATGACAATTTTTAGAGCTAGATGTAGTTTCTCTTGATTTCTAGCATAGAGCTTAAGATCATCCATGTAAAATACATGAGTTACCTTATGCTTCCGATTTCCAGGTTTGCCGCAGAGGTACCCTTCGGAATGGCGAAGTGCGAGAGATAGTGGCAATAATGTGAGGCAAAAGAGGAGAGGGCTCATGGTATCACCCTGAAACACAACTCTCTGAAAGGTGATACTGTTAGTGATCACACGATATTTTCCAGATAAGATGGTAAATCTGGTTTTCCAAAGCGGCATTAATCTCTCTATGCATCTCACGATGTTTTCGGTAATCTATCCAGGCCATCGATAGAGATCGTTGATAGGATGCTGCATCTTTACAGACACATCTATAGATGAGCAGGTTCACCCGACATCCTGCTACGCCTTTCTTCGAGCCACGTTGTTTATACATCTCTGGCCACACAGGTTCAATTGTCCGAAGAATCCTATCATTTAGGATGGCTGTGAAGATCTTATACAGTGTGTTCAGACAAGTTATTGGCCTGTAATTCTTAGGGTCAGCTAAGTTGCCCGTCTTAGGCAGGAGCACTGTGCGCCCTTCCACCAACCACTCCGGAATAGGCTCTTCCGACTTTAGATATGAGGTGAAAATTCGGGCCAGATGCTGGTGGGTAGAAGGAAACTTCCTCCACCAGAAGGTCTTGATACCATCTGGTCCCGAAGCGGGAAAGTTCTTCATGCCTCTTAATACGTTTTTCACCTCCTCGGTAGTGATAGGTGGGCATTCTTCCTCAGGTGTTATGAGGGCATTGCACAGCTCCTTGAAGCTATTTATGTTCTTTGAGTCTTCTTCAAGTGGATGCTGGACCTCGTAGACTTCTCTCCAAAATGCTTCGACCTCCTCTGGTTTGGGCGGATGGTCGACAGTAATTGGAGGGTCTTGGAAGAGTTTAGATGGATCAGATGAAAATTGTTGATTTTCTCTGACCCACCTCTATCTCCGCTCTAGACTTCTCCAAGCGTTAGATAGTATTCGTATTCTGTCAACAATATGCTGTCTGATGGTCATTAGCTTTGATTTGTTGATTGTGTGATGACGGATCCGCAGTTCGCGCGCGAACCGTCGAACCCTGGCAGTGAAATTCCTGCCAGATTTTATGTAGTCAATCACACACTGAATGCGGGACGCGTACTGTCTAGCCCAGCCTATCTTTGTGCTGAGTTGATGCATTCTTCTTTTGGTCTTATGATCAACCGTTGGTTTTGTTTTACGGCTTGCATCTGCCAAAGTTCTCGCTGCATTGTACACACCACAACTGATAGTCCAGAGGTCGGATTCTTCGGAAAAATCTCCACGAAGTTCATCATCCAATTCAGTCAGATCTTTGGGCTTGGGAGAAACCTGAATGTTGATGTTTCTCCGGGTCCTGAAGCATCGTTCTTCCGCTATTGGATGCCTGTTCGCGATTGGTCTCAGTGTCGCCTCTCTTTCTCTGTTGCCGGCTTGTTCTGAATGCGGTTGAGTAGGCACTCCGCTTATATAACCTCTTTTCCGGAGGTTCTCGGCATGGTTTCGCAGACGTTGTTGCGAAATGTCTGAGAGCTCTGGGTGTTTCTCGCACCACAGAGCATGCAGTCGTGCCATGTAACCTTCTCGTTCAGGGACCATACTGGCATCGTAGCACTCCAGCAGGCCGTCATTGAGTTGATCCGTCCACTTAAAAGTAACAAGATTCCGCCGGTCAATCGCATTGACTCCGTCTTGATTGGCTCCCC
>CAKNXH010062971.1:159859-215158 GCA_932178445.1 Andricus quercusramuli | reverse complement strand
CCGTCATTAGCTATATGATTTTGTTCTTTATTTCGGTTTGAAAAATAGACGTAACGTTCAGACAATAATTACTTTTCATCTACTTAAATTATCAATAAATTACTTTAAGCTTTTTTTAGACCATTATCATAATTTAAAAAAGTTTCTGTTAATATTATTATACTTTTTAGAATGATAATTTTCCCAGCTGGAAAAGGGAAGGGATCAAAAGATTTTTAAGATTTTAAAAATATTTAAATTACCATAACTTCCCTACTCTTTCATAAAATGTATTAATATTGTAAATCAATCTATTCGTTTTTTCAAGATATTAGTGGGGAAAATAAGCCCTCTGAATTTCATCAATTTATCTGCAAACGTTTTCAAATTATCGTGTTCACAAAATAGAATGACACACACACACACATCCGGACATTATGATTTATTCTAGATTTTTCCATTATTTGAGAACATTTTTTTGTGTCATTTTTTTTTGGAGGAATTACAGTTCACGGTCAACGCACAGAGGGCTGAACCAGGAATTTTCCATTCAAAATCACCTTCAGCCTACAAGACATAGTAGTCGCTTTAAGTAAAGGGATGTTGTCTCGTGAGGGAACGAGTAGTAGCGGAGGAGGCTGCGTCCCTAGGCGCAATTAGGAACTACTGAAAAATACCTACCTGACCGCTGCGCTCAATTCGGAAAGAGAAAAGTGAGGGTGGGTGACCGTGCGCTCAATTCGGTTGCACCGAGTCCGTGTAGTGACCGACGATCGACACTAACAGTAATAAACAGGCACCGCTCATCAAGTACAAGCAGCTACCCCTTCCGATTTTCCGGCCGTGTTACGGTAGGCAAATTCGAGTAAAAAGCTATCTTGCGTAGGTGGATACTCCGTCTTAGGACTGTACTCTAGGATGGATATTAGGAGGTTCGTACTCGATTCCAGAATCTAGTAATGACTAGTTATGATATATGAGATATGGGCGTGAAAATATTTAATGGACATTTTCATTTTTTTATTAAAAATTTTTTTAAATGTTCAATCCGTTGTTTGTGAAGATTTCCATCATACAAAATGGTAAGTTGGAACTTCAGTTTTCGTTATGGAAAAGGTTTTAATTTTTAAAGTAAAAGACGTGTGGCCTACACTAAACTATTTCAATAGAAAATATTTTGAAATTTATATAAAATATATTATAATTCAAACTAAGTATCTGGCCTCCACGAAAATATTTGTGTTTTCACTTTTTTATTCAAATAATGTTTGATTTTGCTAATTCTCGTCATTTTCTAAAACAGTGAGAACATTCATCTTAAAAATTAATGCAAGGAAATTCAAGTATATCGAATATCTTGGGAAAAATAAATTGCCGGTAAAAAAATACCTTTTTCCCCAATTAACTTTTAAGAATTTATAATAATTATTATTTAATACTTATTGCTTTGTTATATAAAGTTTCAAAAAGATTTAACATTTTAGAACGTCACGGCACATTGTGCTCGCGCGCTTCACTCACAAGTTTGAGCGCGCCTAGTCCACCCGTATTTTGGATCTCACGCTTTGCGCTCGAAATTAAGTTACGTCACGCTTCGCGCTCGCATACCCTGAATTTTCTACGCAATTGAGTATAGTTAAAGATTAAATTGCTTAAAGCTCTGTAGGCTTTGAGGTATACATTCCCATCCTGACACTCGCGTTTAGCGCTCGATTTTCGACAGAAATTTTTTAATTTATATTTATTTTCTGAGCTACCTTCAATAAAATGATGTCAAATGATGAGAAAGTAAAAAAAATAGAGAAATAAATTCTTTTAAATAACATTAATATAGGTACCATATTGCTAAGATTTAAAGTCAAATTATGTTACATTTTCAACAAAAGAGTTGAGTTTTTTAGCTACAAAGTCAGAGGTTTTAAAAAACATTCGACTTTTTTTAACCAAAAAGAAGCATTTGAATTTTCAAGCAAAAGAGAGATGACTTTTATACCAACAGATAAATTTTTAACCGAAAAGGATGAATTCTCTTTTCAAAAAGTCGAATTTTCAACAAACCAGTCGAATTTTTGACTAAAAACGATGGCTTTTTAAAAAAATATTCAATTTTTCACAATATAGTGAAATTGTCATCAAAATAATAAAATTTGTCCACGAACAGTATAGAATTTTCAAACAAAAGAGATTAATTCTGAATCCAAACTATAAATGTAGACTTTTCAAATGAAAAAATTAAGTTTGGTAGAAAAAATCGTTTGTGTCAAAAACAAACAATATGTGTCTTGTATTTTGCCTTGGGAAACAATGGATTTAAGCGTCAAATAATTCCGTAACATCACCAGGGCCAGACGGCCCGATTTCATATATAAAGTCAGTCTTTTGTATCTTGGAAAACAGAGATTTTTTATATTTAAGCTATTTTGACACTCCTTATCTTGACCAATAACTATAGCTCACCTGTAAACTCGCAAATAATTCTATATACCTAATTAAAGGTATATTTCAATGTTTTTTAATCTAATGACTATAGCTTACAGCTGGGATAGCTTTAAAATATGCATAGATCTAACTTTACATCTTATAATTCATGTGAATAGTTTTGAAATTTTTGTATGCTATCAAGAAAGATGTATATCAAAGATTACTATCAAACACTAAAAAGTTTACAAACCAAAATTTCACTATGAAAAATCGGCAAAATTTTTGATACACGTAACGTTGGCCCTATTTGATTTAAAGATATTTCTTTAGTTCAAAGAAATGGTTTTTGTTCAAATAGAGATTTTTCTTTAACTTGAGATAATTTTCTTTATTTGGAAGTTTCTTTAGATTGAATAAAGAAATTATATTAAACAAAAGCTTTCTTTATTTATAAAAAAACATTTTTAGATATTTTATTAAATATTTACAGTCAACATTAAATGCAATTTTTTTAATTTTGATTAATATTTATTTGTTTGTTGATTGCTGGTGACGTGATATTCACATTTGATATTCTAATATTGCTATTTATGGTTCTTGATTCCTAGAACAAAAACAACGTAGCATTATTTCATTCGTAACTTTTTACTATAACTTATTTACAGAGAAAATTTTCATTTTAAAATTATACTGTCTAATTTTAAAAGCTTTGGAACTAAAATTATTTAACTTATATAATACGACAATTTCAAGTCGCTTATGTTTAAAATTGTTCAATTTTAAATGTTTGGTTTTGAACGTCTCAAAGTTGGAAATATTATAATCAATTATACTCTTTATTGTAAGAATATTTAACGAAGTATATCTAATTATCTCTCTAAAACCTAAATCACTAATTTAGTTCCATACATTTCTAAAATCATTTCCGGGTTTTAATTTTTACGACTTTTTTCTGTAAGTTGAGGATCAGAAAAAAATGCAATATTATTTCTTGATACATAAATTATGTACATATTTATACTTAAGAGTACATTGAAATATTTTGATTTTTTTCGTAATATCGTCTTAAAGAACTTCCAAGAATAGTTATTCTTAGGGATTTAATTATTTGATTACAATGCACATTCTTGATCACTCGGTTACTTAATAAGATCTAGAGAAAAATAAATATTACATTTAAGGCCGTTCAAAAAATACGTAATGCGTTGGGGGGGGGCACCTCGAGCGTTACGCCAATGTTAAACTTACAGACACTTAATATAGGAAAAGCGATGGGGGGGGGGGCGGTCAAAACTGTCAGGAAAAAGCGTTAAGTATTTTTTGGTTGACCCCTATATATGAGGTGTCAAAAAATGGTCTCTTCAAAGTATATACCATTAGAAGCAGAATTTAACGAAACTTATAAATCCATAAACATAAATTCACAGAAAAGTATTTCTGGTGCCTTTTTCGAAATGGAGAATTAAATTCTTATATATTAGTTTGAATTGACTTAAAGGCCTCAAGTTGTAAACCACTTGAACGATACAGAAAGAAAATTTAAAGAAAAATAATAAGGATTGCAAAACTGAACATGTCAAGGAATTTCTTATTGACAAAGAGAAAACAAATTTTTTGGTGTAACGCTTTTAAAGAGAGGTTCAACATTTTTTCAATTCAAAAAGTTTAAATTTGGGGCGACTAAAATGTGACAGATTGAAAATGAACCTTTAAAAATCAGAAGTATCTACAATCTACTACATGTACCGAAAATATCCAGCTATTCGTACACAAATTTCGGTGCATTAGAGCCCCTTCGTCCTGAAATTCATACAGAAATATCCATCTATTCGTACCGAAATTTCTCTACACGTAGCCACGTCATTAGAAATTGTACATTTTAGAAATTGAAACGTTTAAATTGAGAAATGTTTAATGACATATTCAACACAATTAGAAGTTAAAATTAACATTAACGAAACTGAGCAGTGTGGTTTTTCAGATACAAAAATATATAAATAAATAAAATTATATTGCAACTGACTTTGGAAGATTGCTGAAGGCGAACTTTCAAACAAATATTTCACTTTAACATTATTTAGTTATTTAGAGGTTTACATGTTTCTGCTGTCTGTTCAGGTAAAAATTGCGCAATTATTATTCAATTATAATGTTGTACGGCTTATTTTATTCCTTTATGAACTCTCTAGTCTAGAAATCTTTTTGGTACGTTTTTATTTTGAAAAATGTATTCAAGAAAAATACTGTCTATAAGATTAACAATTGCATAATTCTAGAATAAAATGTTTTGAATAAAAACGTACCAAACAGATTCGAAGAGCATCATTTAAAGAATAAAATAAAGTGAGAAAAAATTTACCTGAAATATTTTTTTCTAAAGTTCGCTTGATAATAGGAGTGTTTGTCTCAAATTTAAAAATTATTTTTAACGATGCTTATTTTTGAACTTGAAATAACTAGTGTACATCCTTATTAATTGCGTCAAATTGGAAACCTGAAAAATTCAACAATTATGGCCCTACTGGCTTTTGGCACCAAACAATAAACTATGATAAAGCTATGCCTTCAAAATTAAATTAATTGCAACCATATGACAAACTTGTTTTGTATTTGTGAATTAAGACTAAAAATGTATGATTTAAAAAAAGATCCAGTTTCGAGAGACAGAATGTGGAAGTTTACAATCTCAAAGTGATAGGAACCTAAAACTTGAACAGGCTCTGTTGCGAATAACGATAAAAAGTAAAATTTGCAGTTTAAACAAAAAATAAAAACTTACTCCTGAGGTGTTGAGTTGCTTAATTTAGAGAATATGAGTTTGATTACAATAAGTTAACCAATTCTGAGTAAATCATTGAAGAATTTGGACGTTCAAAAATTGCATGGGTTTTGAAAATCGTCTTTGGATTGCGACTAAAATCTATTTTTCAATTTAGAAAATTAAATAAAAACTTGGGAGATATGGGGAAGCTGAATAAGAATAAAAAACTTTCAGCGAACAGAATTATTCTGTTCCAGGAAAATAAAGATTTAGTGTGAAGGTATCGCACTGTAATATTGTAACACGGGAGTTACTTGGCGGTATGGGCGACGAGGGCCACAGCCGAGCCCGTCCGGGAACCCACGACGGGTCCCGAACGTGTGCCCGACGGCGGGTCTCGCCGCTCGTGCCGTCAGTTTCTATCTCAGTGTTCGTGGGTGAACTCGTTTCGGGGTCCTGCATTTTGGGATACTACGCCTGTTTCTTTTGTCCGTTGAGGACGCTACGCCTATTTTTTCTCCGTCGAGAATACGACAACTACGCTCTGTAAGCAAATTAAATAGTTTTCCTTACGAACCCTTGCCTATTTCAATGTGTTTCACCTTCTTCTCGGCTTTCCAATCTCCCAATTTCCCTCCTCGGTCTTACCTCCGTAACATCTGGCGCCCAACCCAAAATCCCACACTCTTTTCCTTATCAAAATTCAAACCCGCCGAGAAAAGAGACACGAAAACTAAAGTAAAATACTACATTTGACTCTTACTCTTAAACTTGACTCTCTCTTGCATGCCACTGATCCTTATGCCTTGCCAGATTTACAATTAATGATTTGTGATTTCATATATGAAAATGATTTATATATTTGAGCCAATTATCTGATATATGTATATTTATGCAAATGATCGAAATGTGCCAATAACCTGATATATGCTTGTGCTCTGATTTTTACACGCCATGATTTGTTTAATAATATATTACTATGTAATATTTGTCGTATATTTTTCGCAATGTCTCGCCACATGCTCGCACGCGACGTTCGGAAAAGCGTAATCCAAAATACGCAATAAAAAACCGAAAATCATGGAAAATTGAAAGAAAGTTGAAACCGGAAAAGAGAAGTCAAAAATAAGATTATTGAAAGTGAAACCTAGTTTGGGGGGAATCAAAATTTACGTGAAACCGAAAAAATACGAAAATTGAGAAAAAGAAGAAACCTGAAAAGAAAAGCATAAATTTAGATCATTTATGAATATTTGAGTCGTCGAACGAAGAAGGCCCTTCAAACGCGCAAGCAAGCTCGCACGGGCAGCGAGCAATACACGCGAGTCGCGGTAAGGTCACGCGACGTATCTCGTAAACAAAGGGTCCTATGACGAAAACAAAAATATTTTCGAAATCTCTAACCAGTAAATGACCAATTAAAATTTTAATTAAAATTTATGGAACGAAATTGAAATTTAAAACTAGAAACCCACATCGAACGAATATATAGGGTGTCCTTTCCGTACAAATATGAACTTAATTTTAAAATAAATGAAATTGAGATCAGGAAAAATTAAAAATACAATGCCGAAACCTATAGTCATGGAAAACGAACATGATAACCTAGATTTGGAAAGTGCCGCTGCACTTCCAACCCAAAACATAAACAAATTTATGAATCAACAAAAGGAAAGATTCTTTAAAGAAATGAAAAAAAGGCAAACAATTTAGGGATTAGATTAGATCCGCCGGCAAATAGCTCATTTGAACTAAGAAAGGAAATAATCAAACCAAATTTCGGGAAAAATAGAAATGAATCTCATAACAGGTATTCGGTCCAATTCGATTTAAGAGAAAACTTTCAGGAAGATAATCAGAATAATATGGAAAATTGTAGTAGATTAACACATAATAATTTAAAATTACAAAATTCTGAGGACAGCGAACCTGTAGAGGACAGAACAAACTCATAACAAAACAAACGACATCGACTCTCGACAACAAGGGAAAGGTCAAACAGACACTCCAGAATCCATACAAATAATACAGATACTGATAACGAACCTGAAAATTATTTAAATAATAAGACAATCCCAGCAACTTATTTTCCTTTCGGAATCATCCAAACACCCTTTCAAATGATGAGTAATTGGCCAATTAAATTTCGCAACAATAAAGAAGATAGTCCCGCTCATTTCTTGGAGGAATTATAAAGATTCAAAAGAGGTTACAAAATAAACGACCGTAACATTTTAGAAAATTTAGACGCACTATTAATTGAAGACGCAAAAGACTGGTGCGAAATAAATAAAAATTCTTGGAGATGTTTATCTGATTTTTTCGAAGATTTTAAAAACGCGTATATCAACGAAAGATTTTCTGAGGAAATAAGGCAAAAAATTAAATTTTGTAACCAAAAAAGAAATCAAGGCATCCATTCGTATTTAATGGAAATTACAAAACTCTTTACTAAACTTTACCCTAGAAAAAGCCTGGAATGGGAATTGCGCAGAACGTACGAAAACCTTAGAATCGAATATAAAATGTATATAAAAAGGAATGATTTCGAAACTTTCGAAGAATTAGAAGACTTAGGAAAAGAATGGGAAACTGAGCTAGCCAAATCCAAAATTCGAGGGCAAGTCCTACAAATTACCGAACCTAAAATAGAGGACAAATTAGAACAAAAACGCAATAGCAGTAGTGGGGACGTAAATAATTCTGAGTATAATAAAGATTTAGGGGAAAACAAAAATAACCAAAACGGAAACCAAAGTCAAAATAACCAAGGTAAAAAACAATACAAAAATCGATTCCCATTTACACAATTTGGATTTCCATTCCCACCTTTTCCAAATCAATATCAACAAAACTTCAGACCTAGATTTCAACCGAATTACCTACCCAGATTCACAAACAATAGATCCAGATACCCTAATAACCCGTATTACCAAATGCTACCTATGTTCAACCAAATGTCATTAGGCCAGAATCAAAATCAAAATAAACCAATGATAGAATTCCCTGCAGAAAAAGACGAAAATAACTCAGAAAATAATAATGTTAAGCAAAATCTCGAAAAAACAAACTACGGTAACAAAAACAAAAAATCGTTTAACAATAATAGGGGTCAACAAGAAAAAACAAATGTCAACTCAGACAAAAAACAGGACTCAAATATAAAAACTAACGAAAACACAAATAACTCTAATTGTTATTATTGTGGTTTAACGGGACACTTCAAAAGAGAATGCCCTTACTATGCATATAACCAGGAAAACGGGAGGAGCGGGTATTAGAACCAAAAACATTACAAACTAATACCGAAACGCCAGAATATTCGAATTCAGAAAAAGATGAAATAACGGAAACCCGTTTTCATCTAATGACAAAATTCGGAGATACTTTATTTCGAATTTTAGTGGATACTGGTGCCACACATTCGTATGCTGGTAAGGAGTTACTGGAAAAAATCCAGAATTCCAAAATTTCAATCCTTAAACCTGTCTCGCGAAAATTAATGGTAGCGAACGGCGAAACAGTTGACATAATTGGGCAAGCAATAATCCCAATCAGAGTCGGTAGATACACAAAACATGTAATGTTCAGGTTGGTCCCAAAATTGAACTCCGTGGGTATTTTAGGCACGGACATGCTAAAAGCCCTTCGGATGACCTTAAATTATCACTCGGAAACTTGGTGGTTACCAGGGAGTCCCCCCACCTACTATCGTATGGAAGCTTATCCAAAATCGCTTCCCACCCCAATAATTGAAAACAAAACCGAAACTAAACCTGACGTTACAACTAAAGAGAACAAAGAAGGTAAAAAGTTAAAAATTAGGAATGAGCCATCGATCAAACAAGAAGAAAATAGGGATTCAGATAACAAACCGAAATTCGGAGGCCGCGTTAACCTTAAAAGCTCCAGAGAGCTTAACAAAAATAGCCGGACGTTAAAAGATAGCGAAATCCTACCACTACCTACCAATCCCAATCAATTCCCAAAAACAAAAAACGCCCAAATTCCAGTAAAAAACTCTACAAAGGATATCCCAAGCCTAATGAGCATCCCTACGAGCAAAGAATTCCAACCCCTAGAGGGCATCCCCACCCCCGACACTAGCGACGATTCGTGCATAGAAGACTCATTCAATTTAGATAAACTTAGAATTAGGAAAAAGGGCATGAAAAATAATTCAGGAAAAAGTTATCTTAATAGCGAATACGAAAACAAATACAAAAATTGCGATGTTAATCTTTGGAAAAATAGCAAAGTTACCAATCGGAAAAAATCGGAAACTGGGTCTCAAAAAGTGAATGAGATATCAGAAAGAGATAATAGGAATCAATGGATTTATTTTAAAAATAAAGCGGTTAAGTTAAATAATATTACGGATACCTTAGGAAAAATCGCCGAACAAAATTATTGTTCGCCAGAATATTGCGAGGGTATTGTTGAGCTAAACGAAACCCAACAATCCCAACTAGAAAAACTTTTAGAGAACAAAATAAAAATTCACCAGGGAAAGGAACATAGGGCAACCCATTTGACAAAACATAAAATTGATGTGCAGGGCCACGATCCAATAAAAGAGCGATACTACCACGTGAGCCCAAAAATCAAAGAAATAATTTATCAGACAGTGGATAAATTATTAGAACAAGACATAATCGAACTGCCTTGCTCTGATTGGTCAAATCCTATAGTTATGATCAAAAAACCAGGAAAAGATTATAGATTCTGCTTATATTTTAGAAAAGTTAACAATATTACAAAAAAATACCTCTACCCAATCCCACTCATGACAGAAATACTGGACACACTAAGATCAGCAAAATTCATTTCAAATATTGATTTAAACTTAGCATATTTACAAATTCCATTAGAAGAAAATTCAAAACCAATTACAGCATTCACAGTCCCTGGAAAGGGCATGTATCAATTTAAAAGGATGCCATTTGATTTAACAAATGCTCCAGCCACTTTCCAGAGACTGATGGATAAAATCATCACTCCAGATTTAAAGCCAAACGTTTTTTGTTATTTAGACGACATAGCGATTGTGACTCAAAATTTCGAAGACCATTCAAAATATTTAAATATCGTATTAGATAAAATCAATGAGGCAAATTCAACGATCAGCCCGGACAAATGCGAGTTCGGCTGCTCAGAAATCAAATACTTAGGTTTCAAAGTCAACGACAAAGGACTCCAAATAGACGAGGAAAAAATACAACCAATTTTAGAATTTCCAAAGCCCAAAAATATTAAACAATTACAACGCATAATAGGGATGGCAAGTTGGTACAGGAAATTTATCCCACACTTTGCTGAAATTATAGAACCGATGAACAGATTACTGAAGAAGGACAAAAAGTGGGATTGGGGATTAGAACAAGATGAGGCTTTCCAGAAAATTAGAGATCTTTTAACTTCAGCACCAATTTTGACATGTCCAGATTTTACGCAACCCTTTCAACTCGAAACCGACGCGTGTAACACAGGATTGGGTGCAGTACTTACGCAAACAATCAACAGGGTAAATTATGTGATAGCATACGCGAGTAGAAGCCTAAACGGCGCGGAAACTCGGTACTCGGCATCAGAAAAAGAATGCCTAGCAGTACTTTGGGCCATACGAAAATTTAGACCATATTTAGAAGGGTATAGCTTCAAAGTAATCACGGACCACTTAGCGTTAAAGTGGCTCCATAACCTGAAAAATCCCACTGGCCGACTAGCCAGATGGGCATTAGAATTATTAGAATATGACTACGAAGTCATATATCGTAAAGATAGTTCAAACCTAGTCCCTGATGCCCTTTCGAGATCAGGAGAACCAACAAAAAACATAGCGTTTGCGTTAGCTGGTAGTGTAGAAAAACCAAAAGCGGACGTTAACGACAAAACAGATGACTGGTACTCCACTAAATTCAGACAAGTGACAAAAAGACCAGAAGAACACGAAAAATGGCGAATCAGAGATTCGCAACTCTATTTTTATAGAACGGACCAACTAAAATCCACTCTATTACCAGACTCAAACCCTTGGAAATTAGTCGTACTCCAAAAACTTAGACGTCAAGTTTTACGGGAAAATCACGACGAAACCCAGGCAGGACATTTGGGCTCAGAGAAAACTAGCGCGAGAATTTCCGAACATTACTTCTGGCCAGGGGTATATTCGGACGTAATCAATTACGTAAAAAGCTGCCAGACTTGTCAAAGAGTAAAACCAGGTAACCAAAGTAAAGTAGGACTAATGGGGAAGAGAATCGTCGAAGAACCATGGACCATGGTAGCAACTGATATCATGGGACCATTGCCAATTTCGAAAAAGAGAAAAAACCAATATATTCTAGTGTTTGTAGAATTATTTACAACATGGGTCGAAATAATACCGATCAAAAAAGCGAACGGAACAACGATAGAGTCAGAATTCCATAAACGTGTCATTTCGCGTTGGGGAACACCGCGGATTCTTCACACCGATAATGGCACGGAATTTGTAAATAAAACAATAAGAGACTTGACAGACAAATTCGGCATTAGACATTCCAGAACACCAAAATATTACCCCCAAGCAAACCCGACAGAAAGGTATAATAGGACGATCAAACAGATCATCAAAGCGTAGCTGGATAACGACCACTCCACCTGGGATGAAAATATCGATGACCTACAGTTCGCAATGAACACATGCAAAAACTCATCAACACGGTTTACCCCAGCATTCTTAGACCTAGGTAGCAAATTAGAACCACTCCAATCCTTAAAAAGAGAACTAGAAACAGATAGCGAAATAGAGTTCCAAAGTATAGACAGATGGACAGATAGACTAAGAAGGCTACAAATAATAAAGGAGGAAGCACAGAAAAATTTGGACAAAGCCAACGTTGAACAAGCAAGTAGGTACAATTTAAGGAGAAGAGAAATACATTACGAGAAGGGTGACAGAGTTTTAAAAAGGGTAACAAAATTATCAAATAAGGCAAATAAAAAAACAGGCAAACTTTTTGAAAACTGGGAGGGCCCATTTATCATTAAGAGAAAAATCTCCCCTACAATTTACGAATTGAAAAACCTAAAAGGAAAAAACATAGGAAACTTATAAATAGGGAAATACAGGAAGTATTAAACATCGAAATACCAAAAAAAATTCATACAGAGAAAAAAAAGATCGAATACAAAATAGAGATAAACATAGATCAGGAAACCATAACGGAACTAGATAAATTATTCGTTTTCGAACAATAATGCTATCGGCAATAAAATAAGACACATAAAGGCTAAATATAGTAGTTAAAATAAGTAAAGGTGACTAACTCCATACTCCAAGACAAAAGGACAATTCCGGACAATTCAGGGACCGAACTCATTTATGTTTCAGAACATGGAGGGCCCTAAATGCCACTTCTGCCAAAGGGAGGTGGAGGGACAGACGATGAGGCAGCACGCGGAGAACTGCAAAGCCCTTAAGTGGCTAAGCTTAAGGAAGGCAGGGATTCCCGAAATAGACATACCGTACCACCCGCACCGTCACGTGAGACAGATGGTAGAAAAACAGTCCGCCAGGGAGCCAGATACCACGCCACACCCAGATACCACGCCACACCGAGACAACAAGCCACAAGAAACCACAACACTCCAGGACCAACTATACAGGCTCTCAATGGAATTCGAAAGAAGGGCGCGCCAACACTCCCTCGAGTTCGCTGAAGAGTTCGAGAAAAAAAAAGAGGAACTGAGGAGGAAAGCGGCAGAGGAAGGCAGGCGAAGGAACGAGAAATTGGAGGAACAGAGGACTCAAAGCGCTAGGGAATTTAGGGAGAGGAGAACGGAACAGGAAAGGGTGGAAAGAGAAAGAAGAGAAAGGGAGGAAAGGGAATTAGCCATTAAGGTTGAAAGGGAATGGAGAGAACTGCGGGAGAAGAGACAGAGAGAGTGGGAAGAGTTCAGGAGGAACTTGAGAAGGAGAGAGCAGTGAAACAAATTAGTGGCCCAGATAGCGCTACTAATAATTATGGCCAAGTGCTTGTAAAGTACATGCTACTTATAATTATATTCTTAATTTTGTTTAAAATTCTTTAGTTATAATTTAATATCTAGAAGCTTAAGGATATTATGTCGAATGATATGTGTGATTAAGTTGACAGATTGCGAGTCGAATTTTGTCGGGATAAGAAACTCCGATTTAAGTAAAGTTTTTTTTTTATTCAGAAAGACTACGTATTTAAGTTTTGGTGACTCAAAATAATCTGATCACTTCAAAGAAATATTATTGGACACTTTCTCTTCCGATCACGATCTGAAGCCTTTTATTTTTTTTTATATATTTCTATTTTTCTCAATCTTTCGGCGTGCGAGACTTTCAGGAGTAGTATTCTTTTGTACCCGTTATTTACCTTCGTACGCAAATTTAAACCAAAAACAGTATATATCTTCCGCATCGATTTACTTAAGCGAGAGACTATTGTAAGAAAACGAAGCCTTGAACTACTTTATGATTGAAATATTTAAGCGAAGACTAATTTATATATGCTTGTACAAAACGTGCAAAAATGAAATTTGCGGGATATAAACCGAACCCCATTAGAGGGGGGGGGGGGTGTAACACGGGGGTTACTTGGCGGTATGGGCGACGAGGGCCACAGCCGAGCCCGTCCGGGAACCCACGACGGGTCCCGAACGTGTGGCCGACGGCGGGACTCGCCGCTCGTGCCGTCAGTTTCTATCCCAGTGTTCGTGGGTGAACTCGTTTCGGGGTCCTGCCGTTTGGGATACTACGCCTGTTTCTTTTGTCCATTAAGGACGCTACGCCTATTTTTTCTCCGTCGAGAATACGACAACTACGCTCTGTAAGAAATTAAATAGTTTTCCTTACGAACCCTTGCCTGTTTCAATGTGTTTCACCTTCTTCTCGGCTTTCCAATCTCCCAATTTCCCTCCTCGGTCTTACCTCCGTAGCAATATATATTTAATAATAATAATTTAAAAATAAAATTCTAATAATAATATATGTATCTAAATATAATAATAATAAATAATAAATAATAATTATTATAATATATATAATATAATAATAAATATTAAATAAAACACCAGCTACAAGCTATTCACTGGCATCATCAAAGAGAGGATATTGACATCTATCGAGCCGGTATGGAGTGTAATAGTCGAACAACGTGGATGCAAGAGAGGGCTGGCAGGTTGCAGGGAGAACCTGTTAATAGACAGGTGTATTACCCAGGACTCGATCAGGTATCGACGCAATCTGTCCATGGCTTGGATTGATTACCGTAAGGCATTCGATAACACAAACCATGAGCTACTTATTAAGCTTTCTGAGTGCATGGAGGTGCATCCAAAAATAGTGAGATGCATAAAAGAGCTTATGCTCTTGTGGCGGACAAGATTTGTCATAGCATCTGACAAAAGACAGGTGACTACAAGCTTTGTCACATATAAGAGGGGGGTCTTTCAAGGAGACTCTCTAAGTCCGATACTTTTCTGCATCTCCCTCTTGCCTCTATCTATTGTGCTCCGAAGCAAAAGCTCTGGATACCTATGTGGCCCGCCGAACAGAAGAGAATATAAGATCAACCACCTTTTATACATGGACGACCTTAAACTCTTTGCTTCCTCAAAAAAGGACCTTAACATCCTTGTAGATGCGGTAAATAGGTATTCTAAAGCGATTGGAATGAGCTTCGGACTGGACAAGTGTGCCTGCGTATACCTACACCAAGGAAGACTAGGAACTACATCATCCAGTGACGATCAGGATGTTCAACTCATAGGCGGAAATACCATTCAATATCTTGGTATTGGAGAAACATATACATATCTTGGAATACTGCAAGCTGAAACCCAAAATGTGCATAACTTGAAAACGGCCCTTGGAAAAAGGTATCGCCAAATTCTCAGAAAAATTTGGGCCTCCGAATTATCTGGAAAGAATAAGATCCAGGCGACCAATATGCTGGCCGTTCCTATACTGCTCTACACGTTTGGTGCAGTAAAATGGAACGTCGATGAGTTAAAACAACTTGATCGAAGCACACGCAAGATGATGACAATACAACGAAGTCTTCATCCTAGATCTTCCGAACCTCAAATATATCTCCTTCGCGATAAAGGGGGTAGAGGATTGCTAAGCTTAGAGTGTCTTCATCGAAGAACGGTTCTGGCTACAGCCTGCTCAGTTCTAAAAAGCACGGATTCCCTTATGCGACTCGTACATCAACATGAAGTCGCCAATGCTGCGGTGTTTCTATACCATGCAGCAGATAGGGCCGCAGAGGAGCTTGACCTCCCATTTAATTCCAGGGACATTACACATGGCCTAATATCACTAAAACCTCTGGTGCTTAAAAGTCGTATACAGGAAGCAGAACATACGCTCCTACTAAGAGAACATGCTGAAAAACCCCTCCATGGTAAGTTCTACGGCATCATACGTAGAGAAGAGCTCTCGATGGGTCTGTCCAACATGTTTCTCAAGTCTGCTGGATTGAGATCGGAGACCGAGGGATTTCTTTTTGCCTGTCAAGACGGCGTCATAGACACCTTAGTTTACCGCGAGCGCATAATGAATGTACCTGTACGCGATACCAACTGCCGAGCGTGCAAGCAAGAGCCATCTTAGGCATTTCTATGGTGTTGATCTATTGCCCGTCTTGCCATACGTCCAGGGGGAACTCGAGTCAGTTGTGGAGAATGATCAGTGTAAGATCTACTGGAATTTCTCATTCTCCACCACTCAACGTATCAGTGCTACGAAGCCTGACATTGTCCTCCAAGATCTGAAGAACAAGATCATTTACGTGATTGCATTCTCGGCACCAGCCGATGGTAATATCATGGCAAAGGAGGGAGAAAAATGGGCGAAATATCAAGAACTTCTTTTCGAGCTGAGCAGGCTGTACCAAGGCTACAAAGTCCATCTTATAATTCTCATACTCGGCTGTCTTGGAGGTATGAAAGCTTCATTTATCAGCCAACTCAACAAGATTCCGGCTTACCAGCGTCAGGCTCATTTCATCGCGAACCGGATGCAAAAGGCTGTTCTCCTGGGATCACTCCATCTGGTCCGTCAACACTGTTCCTCTTAAATTCTACAAAGATTGGTAGCTCTAAAAAAGTATCCAGAGGTGAAACCTTCATCTCCAACTGTCTTGTCTGTCGCGTAAGGTCATCCGCGGCTAGAGACCTGACTCCAAGGAACAGTGTTGCTCGATGTTATCACGCATAAATTTCCCGCTCTTGCTTACCTTCTAGGACAGAAGGAGCAGAAGCGGATGACGTACACGTTCCAGTAGCTTTGGGATTGGTTTTTTTAAGGAACCATGATCGAAGCTTCAGAAGCCTACAACTTCTCTAAATGTAATATAATATGTGTAATATATATGAAATATATATACATATATATAATATATATAAAATAATATGTAATTAAGAGATCTTATCGCTAAGGTGAAGGACATCAGGACTAATCTACTCATCTCAGAAGATCGACCAATGGAGAAAAAACAGCAGGTTGATTTGGAGTGGAAAAACAACGGCAATGAACAGCAGTTAGAAGAAGCCGCGTCAAACGAACAAGCAGTGGCAATTGATGTTCTTCCTCAATCTGGTGATGATTCAGCACCACCACATCCTCCGAAGGTAGATGGCCTAATACAACCAGTGCCAGAAGCAGAGGTTCAACAACCAATGAGGCGATTAAAATGGACATACCATATGAACAGAGATGTGATGCACTTTTATTTTCTGGCAAAGAAAAGTGGGCAAAGTGTAAGGAGAGAACATCATCGTCTCTTCTTATTTAAATACTCAGGACTAGCCACAAGAATAAATGAGCAGAATCTAGCAGATTAAAAACGCTCAATATCTGCAAGCAAATTGCTTTCGGCTGTTGAAATAGCTGCCATCGAAATGGAAGTGAAACAACAGCTTCCTATTGATGAACTTCCATTGGAAGATGTGGACAACGAGGACTTGATTGCAGCTGAAGGCATATGTGCTAGGGATAATGAACATCAAGTACCGGATGGACTAGAACCACATCCAGACATTATAAACGATGATATAAACAGAGAAGTCCCAGAAAAACTACAGCACCTTGAAAGGAATTTTGGTCATGCTTCACTAGAGTTCAGGCATGTAGGACCAACATAAAGGCATTCACTGCCCAAGATGAACATCACAAATGATCTGCGTGCACTAATAGAACACCTGAACAGCAAGGTTTTACCTATGCATTTCAACAGAACACAAAATGCGTTAGAGGTGCAAACTCTTGTATACTGTGCAGCTGTAGCAACCGTTAGAACGTTGGGCAGCAGAACTAGGCCTATAAATGCAGTCTTCGCCCCAAGACAGGAGCGAGATCCACTATGGAAGATCAGGTTGGATATAGATGTCAGCAAAGTAAGGTGCAAATTGCAACGGCTGACTCAATATAAGAAAGGAAATCGAACCAGAAAGCTGATACACCATGTTATTAAAATCATCCACCCTGGGCACATCGAGACATTGACACCAGCAATATTGGATGAGACTATAGACTCCCAGCGGCAAAGACTTGATGTTCTTACTGCTAGACTGCGTCGGCACAAGAAAAGTAGTGCAAGAAGGCAACAAAATCGAACCTTTCAGGCAGATGAAAGAAGGTTCTATCGGGAACTGAGTGTAAAGCAAAATAGCCAACAAGACACCGAAGTCCCTCAATTGGAAGAAATGACTAACTATTGGGCTTATGTTTGGGGAAAAACTAACAGAAGCAATTTGAACACTGCGTGGTTCCAACTAGAGAAAGCAAGAGCAACCAATAACCCTGAAATGGAGCTAACAAACATCGCAGCTTTAGATGTTTCAGCGGTTTTGAAAAAAGCATGTAACTGGAAAGCTTCAGGTCCGGACATGGTGCACAATTTCTGGTACAAGAACCTGACTAGTGTGCATCCTGCGTTGGCACGGTGTTTCCAGAAGATCGTCGAACATCCAGATCTGTAGCCGGGCTTTATGCTGCAGCGTACTACGTATATGTAAATGACATCCTTACAAAAGAACAAAAAGGATGTTGTAAAAACTCGCAAGGCAGTAAAGATCTAGTCACCATAGACGCTGTTGCCATGACGCAAGCTCGTAAACATCAAAGGAACTTGCACATGGCATACATTGACTACAAGCAAGCGTTTCTTTCCGTACATGACTATTTGCTTGAAGTCTTGAGAGTATACAAAATTTGCCCACGCATCATTGACTTCCTAAGTCATGCGATGATGTTTTCGGGTACAAGAATAAAGTATTTTGACCATGGACAACCGAGGATAACTAGATCAATACGCATTACGACGGGTATATTCCAAGGAGACTCCTTCAATGCATTATGGTTCTGTTTAGCGTTGAACCCACTGAGCAAAACACTAAATAGCGTGTCTCATGGGTTCCGAGTAAATGATAACGAGGATGGTCATCAAGTGACCCATCTTCTATACATGGATGACCTGAAGCTATATGTTAGTTCGGACGAGAAACTGCAGCAAGTGATTGATCTTACAAAGCAGTTTTCCAATGATATATATATAGCATACAATGGTTAAGAAAAGCCTGACGACTGCCTTCACAGCAAGACTCAGATTGGTTCTGAAAAGTTCTCTTAACTCGGCAAACAAGATCAGGGAAATCAACACCCATGCCATCCCTGTCCTCACGTACTCCTTTGGGCTCATCAAATGGTCGAACACCGACCTCGAGGGATTAAACAGAATCATCCGCGTAGAAATGACGAAACACCGAATGCACCACAGTAGTTCGGCGATTGAAAGGGTAGTTCTACCACGACATAGAGGGGGCAGGGGCATTGTAGATGTCAGAAAACTGTGTGAGTCACAAGTTATACAGTTGCGAGACTATTTTAACAGCAAGCGAGATGTTACGCTTTACAAAACCATCTGTAAAGCGGATCTTGACTACACACTAGGGCGTATCGAAAAAAATCAAGTTGTTTGCGCGAAAGTTCTAATAGCAATGAAAACTTTCTTTTGGGAATCAAAAACACTCCCCTAAAGTTTCATAAAAAAAAATTCCTTCTGTCTCCGCATCGTAGATATAGCTAAAAATCACCAAAAACGAAGCACTTCTTCAAATTTGAACAGCAAAAATTTTTTTTTTTAAATTTAAATTATCGATAGAAACAGTTCAAAGCAAGTCTATTTATACCTGTATAGGGATAATTCCATTAAAATATTTTTTACCCTCCCTAATTGACTTTGAAGTTTCAAAAAATCGAAAAAAGTCGACTTTTTCGCTATTTTCTTAGATTTATGGTCAATTTCTCGACTATTTGACCATATAATGTATGATACACGTTAATCAGAATGTATTTGAAATATGTTGAAACAATAATATATAAAGCATGTTGACATTAAAATAATTTTTACTGGCTTTGAATTACAAAAAAATACTTAAAAGTGATATATTGCTCTTTATTTCACAATAAAATTAATTTTCGGTACATAAATGATCAGGAAAAATTGTTTGAAGCAAGGAAATTTGTCATTACATAGCAAAAAATGATTGAAATATTTTGTACCCTACATAAGTGACCTTTAAATTTCAAAATATCGAAAAAATGGACTTTTTCGCTATTTTCTTAGAGTTACGGCAATTTTTTCAACTATTTGACCATGAAGTGTCTGATATACGTTGAGAATAATATATTTTCAATATGTCACGTCAATAATATATGCAGAAGGTCGGTATTAAAATCATTTTTATTGATTGTGGATTATAAGAAAATCTCTAAAAGTGATATATTGATCTTTATTTCACAAAAAAATTAATTTTTTGTGTCTAAAGCAGGTATAAATGTTTTCAAGTGTACCTAGATTAACACTTGCACAGTGAGAAGGTAATTTAAATCATTCTTATCAGGTCAGAATCACTTAGACGATAAAAAAACCCAGAATTCAATTTTTTCACAATTTTCTCGAAGTTTTATGACTTATCAACCATGTGTCCATCATACGAGTATGATATATTTCTTAAAGTATATCCTTAATAAAATCAAATAAAAAAATAGTCGGAACATATATTTGCTTGTGATAATGTCATTAAATTATCAAAGTATTACCAATAACCTACTTTTATTTTGATTTGTTTCATTCGTTTCAATTTATTCGTCCTATTTCAATTTCGAAACAAAATCATTTTTCGTTTCAAAAATGGGCAAGCTTTTCCGACTTTCGAATCTTGATCGGATGATTCCATCTCTAACGTCAGAGGAATAAGCTTGCCGAGATGCGGATGTGACTTCTTTCACACACCTTTCCACTACTTGAGTATGGCATGGAAGATGAAAAATGTCTTTGGAAATGAGATGAGTTACGTCCTTCGTTGTGAATTCTGTGAGATTTTGAATTGTCATCGATCTAGTTAATGGCTGTTCCGAAATCTTACACTTCTCCCAGTCGATGAGTTCCGTGTAATCTTTCGCGTCAAAATTCAACGAAGGAACCTCGAATTTCCTTAGATTTGATTTCTCAGTTGATTGTCTCGCAGAAATTATTCGAGACACTGCGAGCTTGCGGATTTTCTGCCTTTCGTCACATAGCATAGCGAGAAGAAGATTTTCTGGGTGAGCAAAGTAGGCATTATTTTGTATTGCTTCCTTAATACATTCAGCGAGGTCTTCCTTCAGGTAAGGACTCAAAGAAATGCTTTTCCTGAGATGTTTCGGGGCATCTTTAATAGATGGTTGACACTTAATTTCGAACCACATTGGAACATATACTCTCATGATGAATTGAACTAAAAATCTTAACTCAAATGATGGATTCTCTGTCCCAATGTAAGTTCGAAGAGTTCTACTCATCCTAGTCAACCATCTGGCGTGCTATAATTTCCCTGGACTTTTTACAGCTAGATCTTCAGAACACTCTCCTTCTTTTATAGCATTCCATATATCTAGCAGGTACTTTTGATCAGAACTAAGATCACGGGTGTCAACAATAGGAGAATTAGGACTGTTGATAGAATCGAAGTTTACAACCGGGAGTTCTTCACAAGAAGCTAAGCTTTTTCCGATTGGACCAGAAAAATCGTTAGGACCAGAAGTTCCTCCATCAAGTTTTATAAACACAGCTTTGAATGGCAGCTCATTATCATGAAGCTGACAGACACTCCATTGTAGCGGTTTACCCAATTCTAATTCTAGCAATCGAATTATACCTGCGTGTTTACCAGTGTTCGTAGGACAGCCGTCACAACCCACACAATCTAGATTGGAGGTATTAATTTCTTTGACAGAGAAAAACTCAAGGATATCATGTGTAATCGTTTTTGCATCTGAAGAAGATGAGGATATGTGTCCTAAATAAGTACTTCCTGGCTCTTGAATGAGAGAAGTATGTTCTTCTCGTTTCGTTGTTTGCCGTGTTTTTCCTTTACTTGTTCCATCCATTACTTTTGTTTCGTCTTTTCTTCCATCGAAGTAAAAAGCCTTTATTTCTGGAGCCAAAGAGAGCTGCTCTTTCTGAAGTTGATGACGAGTTTTTGTTCTTTCCCGATAAAGTTTACTCTTGTCAAAAACTAAGCCTTTTACTTCTGGAATGTACTAACTCACGTCCTGTAGAATTGCTGAAGCCAGTAAAGCAGCAGACCTGTATCTGATGCCGTATCTGTCGCAGACTTTTGAAAATGTTGGACAGTTTAATCTTGTCTGATCCGTAAATGTATTCCAATAAGGGACCCATGCATCCTCAACATCTTCTTTGGCGGGCTGGTAATCGTCTTTTAAATTTTCATCCATAATCAAGCCACAGTGAGAATTTTCGCCTGCAATTTGCACTTTCTGACGCTTTCTTTGGATAACTTCTTCACTTTGATCTTGAAGTATATCAGTCATCAAACGCTTCGATTGTACTTCATGACGATCTGATTGTTCTGAATCAATTTTCGGAAGAGAGGAAAATGATTTTCTCATTCGCCTAGAAGATTGCTGGTCTAAGAGAAACACTCCAGCAGCTTCAAAAAGATCTATCTCACAAGTGCAAGAAGCATTATCACACTTACAAGCCGCAATATCAAATAACTTTAATTTATTTGCACGAAACGCATTTAATTTGCTCTTGTACCAAGATTTATCTTTATCTCTTCCATGCGACTTTTTCAATTTCTTCAACTCATCTTGATCTGTTTTGACGATCTTTGTGATTCTTGCTTCTGTAAGAATTGGGATGGAAGATTCTTTCCACATATCCTGCAGCCTTTTTACAACTAAACGCGAAATATCAGGAAAACTTGGGTATCTTTTAGATTCTTTTTCAGTTCGAATTTTTTCGCATTCGAAAAAATAGTATCTCATTACATCAAAGTGTGTAGGTAACCTCCGGTTAGTTAACTCACTGTATTTTCCAATGATAGGGCACTCGCTTAACAAATCCATTTTTCAAACTGAAACCACTAACAAATCACATACTCTGTTTTCTGAATTTCAACCGAAAAAAATGCTGTTTAATATTCGAGTGTTCCAGCTCTCTTATAATATACTCGCGATTGGACAGTCAAAACTGAATTAAATTATTTTTCTGAAAAGGCGGTTAGGAAAAACAAAACGTAAACACAAGCCTGGTGAGAAGTGGTGCACTGGTAAAATGTAAACAAAAACTTGATGCACTCAAAAATTGAAGTGAACCATGTTTGTTTTGATTCTGGGGGTTAGTGAGCGGACCGTGAACGCATCAAAATATCATCTAATATTGAAAAATTAAGAATTTTAGATTTTGCTCATTGTTGAAACTAAAAATCAATTCGGTTCAAAAATTAAACAGGATGTCCAAATTGAGACTCATATCAGAAGTCAGCATAAAAGTAATACTTTGATAATTTAATTACATTATAACAAGCAAATATATGTTCCGACTATTTTTTCATTTGATTTTATTAAGGATATACTTTAAGAAATATATCATACTCGTATGATGGACACATGGTTGATAAGTCATATAACTTCGAGAAAATAGCGAAAAAAATTGAATTCTGGGGTTTTTTTTATCGCCTAAGTTATTCTGACCTGTTAAGAATGATTTAAATTACCTTCTCACTGCACAAGTGTAAATCTAGGTACACTTGCAAATTTTTTTACCTTATTTAGATACAAAAAATTATTTTATTGTAAAATAAAGAGCAATATATTACTTTCAAATATTTTCTTGTAATTCAAAGTCAATGAAAATTATTTTAATGTCAACATTCTTGATATATTATTGTTTTGAGATATTGTAAATACATTCTAATTAACGTTTATCATATATTATATGGTCAAATAGTCGAGAAATTGACCATAAATCTAAGAAAATAGCGAAAAAGTCGACTTTTTTCGATTTTTTGAAACTTGGAAGTCAATTATGGAGGGTAAAAAATATTTTAATGGAATTATCGCTATACATGTATAAATCTACTTGCTTTGAACTATTTTTATCGATAATTTAAATTTGAAAAAAAAAAATTTTTGCTGTTTTAATTTGAAGAAGTGCTTCATTTTTTGTGATTTTTAGCTATATCTACGATGCGGAGACAGGAGGAATTTTTTTTTTTATGAAACTTTAGGGGAGTGTTTTTGACTCCCAAAAGAAAGTTTTCATTGCTATTAGAACTTCGCGCAAACAACTTTATTTTTTTCGATACGCCCTACTACACCCTTGAATTTGTCCTGAGAGGAGGCCTTGAATATTAGGGCAGAAACCATAGAGGAATTAGAAACGCAATGGAGACAAAAAGCCATCCACGGCCATTCATGGTAGCTCTAAGAAAGCATCCAGAGGCGACTGTTGTCACCTCCAACACTCACGGCCGCTGTGAAAGGACAAAAACTGTAAAGACGAACTGCAAATTACACCATGCTTCTAATTTTGTACCTACAACATCAGCGCTGAAGATTTCAGACATCGTATTGTATTAACTTCTAACATCCTTATACATCAGTCACTTGACTTAGTCCGTGACTATGATGAAAAACCGGGTTCACCCGAGAACAAGATTGTAAAAAAAATAATAATATGTAATATATTTTCGCTAAGAAATGTATAAAGAGAAGAAAGATTTAAGATGAAGATTAGGAAGAAGATTTAAGATTTTGGGTTAGCATTTTATTGATACTTTGGTACTAAAAAAAGTGGAAAATAGTTCTATATAGGAGCTTATTCTTTCAAATAAAAAAGCATTTCTTATTTTATTGTATTGAAAAACTTTTAGGAAGAGAAATGTGGTCAGAAGAAGGTTTGAAAAAAGGTAAGAAGATAGGGAATTAAAAAAAAAGAAGTGGAAGATGGGAGACAAGTACAGAGTCAGCTATGTGGTTTTGATGTCACGTACGAATAATAATAAAAATAACAATCTTGCTGCCTGGTAACAAAAGTTACCAGTATTAATTTATTTTGTAATTATTGATACGGGAGGGAGGCTCCCCGAAACTGGAGAGACGAGAGTCTCCTTATTTTAATGTGGGTCTTTACCCCTATTCTCGGCCTGAGAATTGTTGTCCTGAAAATCTCAATTACGCAAGACAAGGTGTTTGGTGAAGCCAAAATAAAAGATGTCCCTGAGTCTAAAATTCCCAAAGAAGATACAGTATATTTGATTTAAGTCAAACAAACATTCAGTGTTACATAAAACCAAAAAACATCAGTACAAATAAATAATTAGAACGATACAGCTCACCACATTAGGTTCCTTATATTACCGCTGGTTGTCGAACAGAAACCTCAAGCAAAAAGGAACAATTGCTTTTCCTTATGCTCTCAAATTTCCAGCCGAATTGAGCGGGCGAAATTTGAAATTTTGTACGCTTATTATCTTATGATAATAAGCTCTAGTCCTTTTATGTTTGCGATACACACACACGCGAACACCTATCACTCAAATAAATTCGCTTTTACGAGAAATAGAAAAAATATCTATTTCCCATGAAAGGGAACTATAGTCGTTACAAAAAAATTGCTCCTTTTCGTTTTGAGATTCGAAGATTATTCTTATTTAACGTCCTCTAGACTAATTTTTAAAACTTCCTTTTTTTTACAGGCTGAATTCAGTCCTGCCTTCCGCCGTCAGGAAGATTATTCTTATTTAACGTCCGAACGATTGAATTTAACCCTTTCCTGCACTAGATCCCTTTACATCTATTTAGGCCGTTTACTCCCGTTACTGGCTAGACTACATGCTCATAACGAGGATAGGAGGTGTAGTGGACTTACAAAATTTCGACTAGCTTTTACTAAGGAAAACTAAACGTTCCGAGCGCGGACGGCCGAGACAGCGATGTTCCCTCTAACTAGAGTAGTTCTGGTTGGTACCAAGTTGCTCGAGTGACTGCAATGATGATTTTGAGGAGATGTAACTTGTCCGTTCATAAGAGGGGTAATTATGGTAGGGAGTTTTGCAAGCTAAGGAGAATCTTGGGTAGGAGTGGAAGGGATGTCATGGGACTCATAGCTGGGTTCTTATAACTTGTATGTGCATTGTCTTCTTATCTAACGAGGGGACCTTTAGGTCTGCTTTTTTTTGTTTGAGTTGATACTCTCCTCAATGAAAGGTACGTATGAGAGGTTTTCCGAGAAAAATCAAGAAGACGCAATTTTGACCCATTTTCGAGAAAAATGCATATCGAAAATGCGAACGGATTTTCATCGAGTTGGTGTAAAAGTATTTCGAATCGTCGGTAGCTCCCTGGTAGAGCGCTCGGCTGATAGCCGGAAGGTTGCGCGTTCTATTCTCGCTATCCATACTTTTTTGTGTTCATTGTAATGCTTGTTTATTCTATTTTTGAATAAAATTTGATAAAATTATACCATTTAATGATTATTTATTCCTTATTTTCATTAAAAACTTCATTAATAGTATTTTTATTACCACTCGTTTGGACAATTGTGCAGTTTATTAAAATTCTTCATTTTTGAATAGTTTCCAGTATCTATATTATTAAATTAAAGTAGGAACAAAGTGAAAAAATACACTTTCAAGACACTTCTGATTCTTGTTCGTAAATATCTATGAAATGAGTCACTACATCCACTGGCATTTCGTATTCATTATTTAAATTTTCATTTGAAATACTTCGTTCCAACTTTAATTTAATAATATAGATACTAGAAACTATTGAATAATAATTTTTTTTAATAAAATGCACAATTGTCTAAACGAGTGGTAAGAAACACACGATTATCATAGTTATCATTGAAAATAAGGAATAAATTATCGTTAAATGGTATAATTGTATCAAATGTTATTCAAAAATGAAATGAACAAGCATTTTAATGAATAAAAAAAAAGCATGGGTAGCGAGAAGCGAACGCGCAACCTTGCGGCTGTCAGCCGAGCACTCTACCAGGGAGCTACCAACTCTTCGATATACTTTTACACCGGCTCAATGACCATCCGTTTTTCAATTTTTGAAATGCATTTTTCCCGAAAATGGGTCAAAATTGCGTCTTCTTGATTTTTCTCAGAAACCTTCTGGTACGTACCTTTCATTCAGGAAAGTATCAATTAAAACAAAAAAAGCAGACCTAATGGTCCCCTTGTAAGTGCATATGAGACAGGAACTTCGCCAGCATTCAGACTCTAGAGCCTCGAGTCTTTCCTGGTGACTCAATCAAATTTGTAATCAAGAAGGATATGATTTCAGGTTTGAGGTTTTCAACCAGAATATGATTTTGGTATTTATTATACTCGACCATAATTTTAAATTTTTCCAATATTTAATATGATGCAACTGATACAGTCAATCAAACATTAATATAATTAATTATTGATCAATTGTTGGCTCATAATTATTAATTATTGTTCCGAGTTCTGTACTCTATACGCATAGAGAGACCTTGTGGGATGGCTGAACGAAGCACGTGGTTTTGTTTTGACGTTTCTACCCATGCGTTGGGCTGTCAAAACGCACGAGAGTAGAGTCATGAATCGGGGAGTAAGATGGATGTGTGTGGCGTATACTAATGCTCGTGTGTTGCATATCTCCCTTCTTCTTCGGGCGGATGAAATTATGTTGCTCGCTCTTTTTGACTCATTCTCTACACTTACAATGCTCTTCATTCATACTCTATAAACGCATTGTATAAAATTAGGACGTTCTTACATTCATGCATGCATACATTGTGTCGGGCTACACACATAGTTCCATCCAAGTTTTCATTTAAAATTTAACAGAAATTTCTTTCTTTCCTAAAACATTTTATCGTGCGCATGTATTCTAATTTTGGATTCCTAATGTAAAATATTTCTTTGTCTCGAAGCCAGCTCTCTGACTAATCAGTCTAGAGCTCAGAAATGCAATATGATCTTTCTTATCGCAAGCTCTATGGTTGCAAGCGTTGCGAGTGCGACTTTGTGTCTACTTTGTAGTCATGATTTTAATACAGTGTTAAATAATATTTCACGCTGAATCAGAATCAGACTTGAAATTAAATTTTTCCAGCATCGCTCGTAACAAACCACACCAGATTTTACCTTTTCGTCCTTGAAAATAAGGGTGGCTCGAGTCAAAGAGAATCTTTTAAACTACGACCTATGCTATCGAATCGAACAAATTTAAATTCTGAGAATAAAACTGTCAAATTGAAGAATTTTAAATATGAAATTAAAACTATTGAATCGAAGAAATTTTAAGTCTAAAAATAAAACTATTAAATCGAAGAATTTTAAATCTAAAATTTCAATTTTTAAGTGTTTAAAATTCAATTTTTAACTATCAAAAATGAAATTTCCAACATTTAAAATTCAACTACTGAAAATAGAATTTACATCATCAAACTTGAACTGTTGAAACTTGAATTTTCTTTAATTTTGAACTGGTGAAAATTCAATAATTTACAAGAATGAAAATTCAACAATTGAGAATTTTAATACATTTTAAGATGAATTTTCAACTATTGAAAATGCAATCTTCAAGTATTGAAAAATGAATTTTCAAATGTTTAAAATTCAATTTCTAATTACTCAAAATGAAATTTTGGAATATTGAAAATTCAACCTTCACATGCTCAAAATCCAATTTTGAACTGTTCAAAATCTAGTCTTCAACCATTGAAAATGCATTTCCCAACATTGAAAATTCAGAAACTGAAATCCGAAAAACATTGAACTTACAACAGGTGATCCCTCAAAAGTTAAAAATCCAATCTTCAAATGTTCAATATTCAACCTTCAACTGTTCAAAATTCAATTTTCAACAATTGAAAATGCAACTTCAATTCCAAAAATTAAAACTATTGAATCGAAGAAATTTTAAATCTAAAAATAAAACTAGTAAATTGAAGAAGTTTAAATCTAAAAATTAAAACTATTAAATTGAAGAATTTTAAATAAAAAAAAATAAAACTACTGAATTGAAGAAAACAGTTTTAATTTTATGTTTAGTTATAAGCTTTCCTTGTGCTTCCTCCAGGAATCTTCATTCGATACAAGGATATGCATATGTAAGGGAGAAAAGAGAAAGAGACAGATGTCAAGCGTTGCTCGGCCTCTCGCCGTGCGACTTATCCTATTTAAAATTAATAAACTTTGTTTTTCAGATTGGTTATTCTGTGAATAATAATTTTAGATTATATGTGTATATATACATACATGCACACATACCCATACGCATATAATCAACACCAAAGAAAAGCGTTCCACATTTCCTGGAAAGAGGGGAATTGCGCACAGCAATGAAGGAACTATGTCGCGTGCGTTTTTCTATGTATGGGTCACGTCTTATGCTAAGTAAGTTTTTAATCTCCCTTCATGGGTGTAGGTGCATGCCTATGCTCATTATCGAGGGATTCACCATTGGTGGGGGACATTATGGCCTCTGGCGTCCTGGTGGACCACAGTGTTGCGGGTGGCAATTAGTATGCCTTCGCGACCACTTATGTCATCATCGAGGATGCCGTTCCGGTTCCGTGTTCTCTCGCGATACAGGATTTCGGAAGCTCAAAGGCGAAAGAGGACTTCTTCTCCTATCTCACCCTTGAGCTGTCGCAACCCCGAAAAGTGAAAACGTGCCAGTGCAGTGTTGGTGTTGATGCCAGGAAATTTATTCATAGTTTCTCCTTTTTTTCAAAAAGAAGTGAAAGTTTAGTGACCGGACACGATGACTCTATCAAAGATAGAAATGTTGAGAAGATTCAACGAGCAGCGCATGGCTTCGCGGAGCGAGACGTCCTCTCAGGTGGATGGTCCGATGGCCAATTTGAGGGTCGTAGTCGCCCGCTACGACGGCAAGAAGGATCCTGCGAACGCCGAGAGGGGGTAGATGGAAAGACCCCTCTTTTTAAATTTGTGTGTATTTTGTCAAAAATTTGTTTGAAACCGATCATCTAAAATTTTTCCAGGAATCTGATAACATTTTTTTATTTTTTTGGAACTCGAAATTCTCCTGCAAAAGTAATAACAAAATTGGCTTAAAATCAACCAGATTTTTTTTTCTCTTGAAGATTTTGAAAGAAAAAAAAAAAATTGATTAGCATTTCGAACTCGAAAGTTCATTGCCTCACTACCCGATTCGGATAGTGTTTCTAGGTGGATAAATACTACCAGTGTGGGTCCACCACACCCACGACGGGTCAACAACACGCAGTATTCCCGAACGGTCACCCATCCAAGTACTAACCGCGCCCAACACTGCTTAACTTCAGTGATCTAACGGGAACTGGTGTTTTCAGCGTGGTATCGCCGTTGAAGATTTTGAAAATTTCATTAAATATTCTTTCTGTTTAAAATAATTTTACAACACAATTGTTACTTTCTCCAGGAATTCTGATACAAATTTTGCATTCATTTGAAATTTTTCAAAATGCAAAAAAAACTTGTAATTTTGTGTTTGAAATTTTCAAAGTTTTTACATCGTGTTTTAAATTTCCGCCCCTTTTTTTAAAATTTTTCATATTTCAAATTATTTTGGAATCTTTTCAAAATTTGTAAAAATATATTAAAATTACTTGATTATTTTCTAAATTAATAATTGTTCAATTGTCATTTATCAATCAAAATAAATTTTTAAAAGAAAATCTTTTTATATTCTTTAAAATTAATTTTTCAACATAAAAGTCATTTTGAATTTTTCCCGGCAACTTAAGATTTTTAGTTTTATTTTCTTAGAACTTTTAAAGATTCTTGAAAAGCTTCAAAATCCAATGTATTTCAAAAAATTATTTCAAGTAATTTAGTTTCAAATAGTGCAGCTTCTAATCTTTGATTTATAATCGCTCATTTTTAATTAAATGTAAAATATTGATAAATATTCAAAGAGACGTCATCCTTAATTGGAAAAATTTCGAATTAAATGGCTAAAAATGGAATTTTTTTTTCTTGAAACAATATTTAAATATGATTTGAAACTAAATAAAAACGTTTATTTATCTATGTATTAATTTGAAATTACTGTAAAATTGAAAATAGTTTATAAAGTTTCAATCGAATGTTCACATTTGCTTAACTACTCAGCAGGGTTGCAGAAATAGTAATTAGTCCATTGACAATTAAATAATTATAGTTCAACTGTCAATTCGAATTCTTCAAATTAGGAAATAATATTTAACTTCCAATTAAAATTCCTCCCATTGAGAATCAAAAGTCAATTTCCAACCAAAATTCTTCCAATTGAGAATTAAAATCTAGTTTCCACTCAAACCCTTTTTCAATTGAAAATCGAAATTAATCTTCCAATTAAAACTATTCCAATTGACAATTAAAATTTAACTTCAATTGTAGTTGTTCAAATTGACGATTGAAACCCAATTTAACTATTTTAAATTAAAATTTTAATTAAATCGTCTGTTATCAAATAATTAAATGATTAATTTATTCTTCATCAACTGAAATGTTGTATAAATTTCGGAAGATTGTCGCATAACAGAATATGTTAAAATTTGGTATTCAGAAATATTTGCGTCTAAATTCCCTAATAAAAAAATGTAAAAACTAGCAAAGTGTAAAAAAAATGCAAACAATTTATAATGCCTGTAATGTATTACATTATACATATGTTAATGATAAAAATGTATCATAAGTATCAGTTGATTTGTTCAATTATTAACTAAAATATAGTTTTAATTAAAAACTAAATTTTTATTTTCAATTTAGCAAAATTTAATTATTAACTGAATTTCAATTGTCAATCAAACAAAATTCGATTAAAAGTTAAATTTTAATTCTAAATCTGAACCAAATTCAACTAAAAACCAATTTCAATTGTCCATTGAAAAAAAACACAATCAAAAATCAAATTTCAATCGCCAATTGAACAAAATTCAATCAAAAATCAAATTCCAATTCTCAATGAAAATGTATATCATTAAGGATTGAAACCCAATTGATAATTGAGGCCTAATTGAATTGAAAATCCAATCTGTTATTTGTAACTCTGCTACTCAGGCTCTCAAATTAAAAGATTTCTATTTCTAAGACAAGATCCGTAACTTGCTCAATTTCAAACAGATTCAGAATCGACCTGTGAAATTAATTATTGTTAAATTTTTAATAATTGAACTACAATTCGATGCGGTTTATTATAGTAGGAAAAGTTCTTGGTAAAAGCGTAATAATTTCCCCCTTTTTCAAATTGTTTTGTTTGAATTTGTACATCCTTGCAACAATTTACCAGTATATACATCATTTTAAATACAGGTTCCCAATATTTTGACTTTTGCGAAATCTTGTATTCTGTTGTAAAAAAATTGGCAATCTCGTACAATAATTTACATAAAATTAAAAGTATATTTATGACGTCAAACACCCGAACTAAATTATCGAAAATTCTGTAGGTTTTTGCAATACCTTATAGATTTTCATAACAAGGAAAAAAAGGTATTAATGAAAAGTTATACTAATTTTTGAATTTTGGAAACTTGTACTTCATTGTCGAAATGAAAGAAAAAAAATGAAATTAAATTCTTTTCTACAGAAGACACAAGAAAAATTAGCTATTTGTTTTCAACTGTGTTTTCTTGTTAAGTTCTTTAAATTTTTTTTTTTTACAAAAAGTACGTGTCCCAACAAAAATTATAGTTGTAGAAATGTTGTACCCTCCTGTGGAAATGTTTTCCACGAGGGTATCCCTTCATGCTGCTTGAAAACTGTTTTCTTTTCTAGGAATAATAAGTGCTCAATATTCATTTATGCATAAAAATCCAACAATTCCATTCCCAAATGCAATTTTCCTTTTCTTAACTGAAAATCCTCCATTTCGAACTGATTCCAAATTGTCTTGTTAAATCGAGTATCACTCGCTTTTTGATCTTTTATATATAGTTCAATTTAAAAAATCATTATAATGTATATTCGCAATTTATCAATAAAAAAAAGGTCTCTTCATCGATAATGGCAATTTTCAGAGTAATTTAATTAATTTTTATGATTTTTAGGAAATGATGTTTAGTTAGTCTTAACGTCCAATTATCAGGGTAGCCACCTACCCGAGTGAGTCGGGACAACCGGGTCAATGCCGAGAGATATTTACACCGGGAGATTTCCCGAATTTCATAATTCGCACGTTTTGGAAAAATTTTCAAGTTGAAATTAGAAAACGTATAATTTTCAAGGTGATTCGCATAACTAAACTCTAAGGATTCACAATATTTCTTGCAATATTCAGAATTCTGTAATTTTGAAACAGTGGATATGACAGCGACTTTGTTTTTGACAGAGATCATCCTTTTGGTGAAAAGAAAACTATCCAGTTCTTTCTGCATGTTACTTGATACTACCTCTACAAATTTCAATCAGAAGAAATTTCGCTAACTCATTCCGTGCACTCAATTTTAATTGATGAATCAGTCATTTCTAGAAGTTTACTAATTTTAACAGTAAAAATACCGTAACTGAAATTAATTGTTTATACACCAGCGTTACTCATAATATTAAAGTGTATTTCGAAATTTTCAGTTTACTAAATGAATAAGAAATTATTGCATGTGTGATCAAATAAAATTTTTTAAATTCCATATTTAAAAATGGTGCACAAATATATTTGGTACGCAACCTCTTAAAATTAACTGATTCATTCAATACAATCAGTCAGCAATCTTCGCTTCACCAATCCAATCAGTACAACTATACCAACTGTCAGTGACTCAATTCTAGCTACAGCAGCTAGTAGAATTCGATCGACAATCAGTTATATTTTACTAACTCAAATTTAGAGAGACACGATATGATGCTTGTTAATAATATATTCATCGTCTTTGAAACTTTTATGAATTTTAATTTAAGAGTATAGTCTTGAATGCGTAGTTCTAAACCAGGTTAATCTCTGAGGCCTTGAAACTAAAGTTTTGTTGTTGTTTAATTTTCAGAATAATTCTTGAAGGTTTCACATTCAAATAATTATTCAAAATGCCAGAACCATTCCGCTAATAAGTATTCCTAAATTTCATATTAAAAGCCTTGATAGTCAGTTTTTGAATTTAGGCATTTTTAGTCATAATTGTGAAGCAATTTTAAATTGAAAGCCTAATATTGCATAACTTCAAGAATAATGGGACCACATTATAGCAACCTTGGTTTTTTCCCCTAATTTTCAATGTAATATGTTAAAATTGTCCGATTTTTAGTTGAAGACTTCAACAAATGAATAGTTTTCAACTTGAAAAATATTTGATTGGGAAATTCCAAGAATGAATGACAATTCTAAACGAAGATTTGAAATGATAAGAAAAATTAAAATTGAGAAAGAAAGTAATACCAAAAAATAACAAAAATTAACTATCTGGAATTGATACATCAGTAAAATGAATAATTCCGGTAATTTTAAATGGTTGTAAGTTTATGGTTATAAAGTTACATGTTGAACGTTGAGTTTGAAAATGTTCATTTCGTCGGTTTTAATTTTGCAATTAAAATTGAATTGATTGAATTTTGGAAAGTAAAATTAGCAATTAATTTTTAGTCTTGAATGAAGTTCGCACTCGTTGGAGTTCAACGTCCCGGAGAAAAAATTTGTTCATTTTCAATGTTTTGGTTTTTTTTTAGATTACTAGGTTGTCTAATCGTACTCAATACTTATTTATAATTTTGATTTGTAATAACAATTTAAAATTTTAGAATTTAAGATTTTCTGAATTCTGAATTTTAAATGACCCGAATTTTGAAATTCTAAATAAAAAAACTATTCAAACCTTAACAGCTTGACATTGCTTTCTTCATTATTCTTTCTTTCATATTTATTATCGTATATCACTCGTGGTCGTCAGCGCCCTTAAGGGAACCCTTATCAGATAGGTGGCCCTTTGATGGGTCCTTGGGCGTCTGGCCTTTCTTTGGCCCTTTCAAGGTGGCGGCGCGAAGGCCCTACACCCGGGCTAAGTGGTTTCAGGAGTATTCCTGGGACCTAGAAAGAGATACCTACCTCGGTCGGGGTTATTGGGCTGTTGTAAGTGGACTCTTGATTTTATGTGGATACTAAGGGTTCTGGAAGTGTCGGTGATAAAAGTTTGTACTATTTTTCTTTTACAGTGCGACTATATGCATCCACAAACGGAGTGTCTGTCAGTACTGGGTGAAATGGGCCTGAAAATGGGGCATAAGGGGCCGAGGATGACGGTCTTTCATCGGTAGGTAGTGGCTCTTAATCGTGGCTTTGGTTACGAAGTGCAAGTCATGATATGTTTTCTCAAAATAAAAATACCTTCTGTATGTTTAGCCGAGTGCCCAGATTGCCGCTATCGGTTGGCTTCCAACCACTGAATCCTATGTACGTGCTGCTGTGGATCCAGTGTCACTAGTTCAGTGTGGAGGGGAAGCCCCTCACCAAGGCTCACTGGACCTTGGTAAGACTCTTCAAGATCAACTTTTCGTATCTCTCTTACAATTTTTCTTCCTTTTTCTTGATCGCAAGATCTATAAGCGCCCTCTTCTTATATGTTTGCAGCGTCGCGTCGCTCCCAAGACGTAATCCGCGCCTGGGTTCCCGTTGGGGATAAGGGGTACCTGCTCCCAGGGGCTCGGCCGATTCCGGAGGACGATCCGGAAGAGGATTGGTTCGCCGAATGCGACTAGTGATAAAAAGAGGGGAGGGAGGGGGTATTTTTATTTGTATTTTTAGTTTCCCTTTCTTTCTCTAATTAAATATCTTTTATAATAATTAAAAGAGGGGGTTATGAATTGTTTCGTTCTAGCAACAACTTCTAACTGCCTCTCAATAGACTAGTTCCTCCCTGGAAGTTACTTCCTTCCCAAATTTCTTAGTAATAATAAAAAAAAAATAAATAAAGCTTTTAATCCTTAAAACTCTAATTTAAAAAAAATTCAATTACTAATTTTCAAAACTAAATATGGGCGGAAGGCGGTGTCATAGAACTTTGCTTACTTTGACAATTTCTCTTTCTTTTTTTTTTCCTCCCGGTTTGTTGGAAAAAGTTTCTAGCAAAACGACATTTCTTTCCATTCAGACACACAAGCGCACAGCATACGTAACCTTAATTTTCAGAATGGCTGCAGCGTCTGCGTGGGTAGTAGAATCGTTGACTTCGCTGTCGTTGAATTGGGGCGCGGCGGTGTAAGGATCGCAGTTCTAGATGACACGTCAGTTGTCTTTTCACAACCAGAGTTACTTATGCTTGTTGGTAGGATCTGGATCGTTGAAGGACGTTCGATCTCGACGCTGGTTTCCTCTTGGTTCGATGTAGGTTGTCCAATATCGTCCTTGGCACGGTAAGTGCTGGGATCCTCTCTAGATGTCTTACAACGGTGACATCGAATTTTTACAATTCCGGCCTTGAAACGAGGGTAGCAACAGCAAATGCTCAATCCCACGGCGAGTAGAGCGAGGCCGATAAAGGAGCCATGGATCAGCAGTAGGTGATTGGCCCTGAATCGACCTTGTAGGCTTATCTCGTTCAGCTGTTTTTCTAATTCGTACAGGGACTTCTCATTTTCAGCAAAGGCTTCACTTTCAACGGAGGTATCCTTTAGGAGATACCTTTCTTCTTTAGTCGTTAAAGTAAGTAGCCCCTGTTCATGCAGGAGTGGAGATAGATCGGCCAGATTTAGATGTAGGAGGGGTTCGTAAATAACCTCTATTGATCCGATCTTGTTTGTTGATCCAAAGAACGTTTTATCCTGCGCTCTGAGCTGACATCCGGGTGCAATTTGGATTATTCCTATTTTATCCAAGTCAATCAGAGTTTTAGTTTGATTGGAACATCTTAATACGATGGAGAGGAGCTCAGGTAGGGAATAGAGCCATCCATTTAAAGAATCAATTGGAACCCATTCCGATTCTTTGCTATAGGTTACTCGGATGTCACACTTACGGAGGACCTTTGTCGAAGGGTTTAAGAGGAGTTCGCTTTCGCACGATCGATACTTCGTGTTTTCGTTAATAGGTAAGTTGTTTTTGCAAATCATGTAATATGAAGTCCTTGTGCATGCTTCTATCTGTCGATGATTCAGTAAGATGTGTGTCCTTTGTGATTCTCCCACGGCAATGTGGGAAAAATTCGGTAGGATGTACGCACTTCCTGAAGCATTTCCCAGCACTGATTGGAACACTGGTACCGGATGTAGTTGGTACATCTAGTAGTAGGTATGTTCCAGTAATGGAACGTCCACAAGCATACTTAGGATTTCCTTTTTGTAGAGTGCTGTGATGGTGACGACTCTGGATAACTCCTCAGGATCTACCTGTGGTCCTGGGACCGTGAAGTCAACTCGACAGCGATGATCCTGGATATCCCGATAGATTGGCTCCAACTGCTCAGATGTTAAGAGGGAGATATGCATTCGCCTTTGACGGGATGTGTGGACGACCTCCAGGATTCGGTTTGCAGCGCGGATGTAGCCGTCGAGGCTGGCATCCACTGCTTTGAGCACGTGAGTCAATCTTTCGGCGTGCTTGAGTTCAGCAATTGCTCGCGTCAGATTTTCCAGTCTTAGGTTGTTTTGGGACATTTGACGCTCGTGCCGATTTAATCTTTCTTTGTTTCTTTTCGAGAGCTCGTGCACTTCTTCCAGTTGTGCTCTCACTATGTGAGTTTGTTTTCCGACCAGGTAGGACATATTAGCTTGAGCTTGATTGAGCTCTGAGATTTCAGCCTCCAGCACTTCACCGTCGTTATATGTCATCAAGCCGGCTATGGGTCCAATGAACCCTCCGAGGATTGCCAGCAATGTCGTTGCTCGCCGGCTCCTCATTCCCATGGGCAGGCTAGGGGGAATCGTTTTCTCGGTGTGCTTCTTCATTTCTGCAGCATGCCTGAATACTTCCTTCCTCAAGTTTTCGGCAACGAGGAATTTAGCGTCGAGGCCATAGTCGGCGATTGTCTGCAGGCAGGGTAATCCAAAGCCTGGCAAGCAGATGTCTGATAGATGTTTGAACTGTCGTTCATAGGTGTCCAGTGGTCCTTGAATTTTGTTCAAGTTGAAAAATACGGTAATCAACCAAGTCCCAATTACTCGTCTCATCGGTCCCATGTGCTCGTAGTAGACCCCGGTGCTGGTTTTCAGCGGGGTAATCCTTTGTGTCACCTGATTAGGGACCTCGGAAGCAGCGAGGAGAGACAGGAAGAGTAACAGCCAGACACGTACCATTTTACCTAGGAAAAATTGGGTGTTAGATCTTCTTTTCGGGAGTGTAGGGAAGTCCAAGACAGGATAAGCCTCGTTTTCTAAAGAAAAAGGTCGAGTCAGAATTATTACTGAACTCAAGTTGTTGATATTTATCCGTTAGAAAGGAGGTTGATTATCCAAAAATATAATTTCATAAAAGGTGTATTCTGTCTTCGGATTCTTCCTCAGGATCCGTACGAAATTAGCAGTGAACGACCTTGATTTTATCCTTATGCTTGGCGAATCGGTCGCCAGTTTCGGTCTCGTGAATTACATTATTATTCTTTGTAAATCCGACTATTGTGTAGGGTCCGGTGGCTCGACCATCAAATTTGCCATCCCTTACTTCCTTGAAAAAGTAAGCCTGGTCTCCTACCTTTCCGTTCAAGGCCCGGGCCCTACGGTCGTATTGTTCCTTGGAACTTATTTTTGCTTTGACCAAATTCTTAGCAGCGATTTTTCGGATTTCCGATATTCGTACTATTAGGTCGCGCAAGTAGGGACCGTATGTTTCAAGTTCCTCATCTTGGGGGAAGGAGCTCGGGGTTCTGGCCACTCGGACAAAGACAAATTCATAGACCGTAAAATTATTCGCTTCGTGCACTGACGTATTATAAGCAAACATGGCGAAAGGGAGCAATCGATCCCAATCGTCATAATCATTAGCATAGTGCTTAATATAATCTGTCAGGACTATGTGACTTCTTTCAAGTGTCCCATTAGTCTGAGGTCTGTAACCGGAAGTTGTAAGCTGTTTTACTTGAAATAATCTCTCAAGGTGTTTCATGAGATTGCTCACAAAGCTCCTTTCCCTGTCATTCCGAATGCTCCAAGGTGCACCGTACTGGGAAAACAGGGAGGTTGCTACCGCGTGCGCGATGGTGGCTATTCTAAGATCGGGTATCGAGACCGCGATGCAGTATTTGCTGAAATTATCCTGCATAGTCAGGATATGACGATTCCCACTTGGGGTAGTGTGTAGCTTTCCCACTGTGTCTAGTGACACCTTTTCGAAGGGTGCTATGGGAGTATCGGTGATCAGCATAGGTTCACGAGTCCGTGCCCGTACGAGTTTTTGCTCAAGGCAGCTCCTACAATTGCGGATAAACTCGCTTATCTCGTCTCGCAAGCCGGGCCAAGAGTAACGTTCTCTAAGGCGGCGATACGTTTTCGTGACACCTTTATGGCCACCGACGAGGCTATTATGATGTTCAGCAATGATTTTCGTTCTCAATTCGGGGGGTGGTACTTCGATTCTCCCGTGGCAAAGAGTGATAGTAATTTTACTATCTCGGAACGCGTCTGCCATTAATTCTGTCATTCTGTTTTGGGGCAGGGAACCTAACAAATCTCCGGAATTGGCCATTCGACAGTTGGTTTGATTATCCCGCTCTAAGGCGAGGCGAAGGTTCTTTAGACCCAAAATCACATCCTTCCAGTCGATGTCATCCAGGTGTCGTTTTATTACGACTGTGTATGTACGATGTCGACCGTGAGGAGTAACTAGGACTTGTCCCTTCTTGGGCCGGCACTCCCAGAGGTCTTGGATATCAAGACGCTCAGTAGCGACAGTTTTGCGATAGGATTTGTGGGTTCACAATCTTCGGACATAAAATGTGCGTAGTTGTCCTTCCTATATGTTAGGGGTTAAGCCCATTTGTGCGTGACATTAGGCTCGTCAATGCAGAGGCTTGTTGACTTTATTCCGATTTCTTTTCGACTCATGGGCGTTTCCTCTGGTTGTGGGGAATCGTCGACATGGGGTACTGTGACATCGATCATAGAGCTCTGGTGCGGAGAAGGGCTGCTGCGGAATTTTTCCGTGGCATCCGCGTTGGGCAATCGTCTCGGCTTCAACCTCGTACTTCTTTTAAGGGAGTTTTCTTCCTTGCCGTAATCTAAGTTTTCCCTAGCACTTGGGAAAGGGGTCGATTTCGAGTCAGGGAACACTGGAACCGTGAGTGTCGATGACAAGGGCCTCGTGGTTGTGGGTCTCCCGATGATTGGGGATCTTGGAGGAGAGCCTATTTCTTCCGGAATATCTCTAAAGCGAACAGTGCTTCTTCTCGCCATACCAAAATTTTTTGTAAGAATGGGCTGTGGCGGGGGAGGTTGGGTTTCGGATTCTTGGATGGGGGCTTTCTTGTTAAGGGATTCTTCTGAGGCGACCGGGAATTGCTGGGTTGGTTCACACTCCGAGGCTTCATCTTCATTTTGGTCCAGATTCTGCTCATAAGCTTTGAGGAATTTTTGGACCCTTTCTGAAAATGCATCGTCGTCATATTCACCACAAGGGTCGAGAGCCTCTAAATCCCTAAGGAGCTCTTCATCTTCTTCGCCCTCCGAGACGTGAGTACACTTGGGCTAATCCCAAAGCAGGGATTCTTGGGCAAGATTGAAACTATCGAGACCTTTCTCTTGGGTCGATTACTGGAGCTATCGACCTTTTTCTCTTGAATCGATTTGTCAAACAGAGAACAGGACTTTTCAAGGTCTTGCCTTATCAACTCCTTTCGAAATTGTTGAGTATTGTTAATTTCTTCTGCGTCCGTGCTTCCTTCGTCTTCGCTACCGGCAACCGGAGCGATCACATCGATAATTGCAGGTTCGGGTTCTAATGTTGCTGGACAGTCAATACTTTCTCTAGCCAATTTATCGGCCATTTCGTTTCCGGGACTCCTTGATGTCCCGGAACGTGTTCCCACACTACGTCTAAAGGCTCGAGAGCAGCCTTCATTTTCTCGAATTCGGCTCGATTTTTGACTGGTTTGTTCTCGTGAGTTTTCCAGTCGTTTGCTTCCCATTTTGGGATCCATTCCGTGGCACTATTAATCAAGAACTTTGAGTCAGTTTTTATTCTCAATTTCTTTATTCCTGCTTCGTGTGCTTTTTGAGCAGCTACCGTCGCTGCTGCAATCTCGGCCGCATTGTTGGTCTGGCGGCCTGAGGTTGATTCGGATACGTTCAGAGGGTGATTAGGCCCGAACCATACGCCTATTCCTGACCCTGCTTCTCCAGTATCGTGGCGACATGCACCGTCGATGTAAACATCTACATAGGAGTCTTCTAGGGTTGGGAACCAGGGGTTTGGAGCTAGCATCCTCGGCAGAGCACTTTGAGGGGTTGAATTACCCGTGGGAGCAGGCATAGGGGGCTTAAGGTTTGTTAGTACGCTATGTGCTTTTCGAAACACCGGGGCGTCGGAAGGGTCATTGCTCTCGTCACTCGAAGAAGGCTCTCGTTCCGAAGGCTCGACTTTCTTCTGAGGACGTAAGTTACTTCTGAGCCTTCAGAGACAGCGTCTTTCCTAGATCTCCCACGAGGTCTAGTGATCGCGCCGGTAGGAGCCGGCCCTTGTTGGGTGGCTGGAGCCTTAGTTTTTGTTGGTTTGAAAATGGGTTTTCTTGCGATTGCAGGCTTCGCCTTAGCACCTTGCTCGCCCTTGCTGGATTGTTCAGTTTGTTCGAAACGATCTGATGGCCTAGGATCGGGTTTCCCTTGGCCCGCAGTATCCCTTAAAGTTCTTGAGCGCGTGAGGACCAGTACATTCACAGTACCATCGCAGGGTTTCCTGACAGGGCTTCAACGGTCCGATTTAGTTTGCCCTTTTTATACTCAAATTTGTACTAGTAGTTTCGGAATTTATGCCGCCAGTGCAATAATCTAGCCCCTGGATTGGCAGTATAGTTCATCCAATGAATCGGCTCGTAGTAGCAAGACAGTATAAATTCTCGACCGTACAAATATGGTCGGAAATTTTCCAGGGTCTGAAGGATTGCAAAAGATTTCTTTTCTTCCTTGTCGTAATTCTTTTTATATCCGTGCATAACCTTAGAGAAGTCTGCAACAGGCAATTCAATACCTTCACTTTCCGGGGTGAGCATCGCCCTGACGGCACAAGCTGATGCGTCGGTTGTGAGCTTGAAAGTCTTCTTGAAGTCAGGATACTGAAGGATGGGTTCATTGCAGAGACAGTTGCACAATTTCCTAAAGCTTTCGCTTTGTTTTGTGCCCCATTCCCATTTTGCGTCCTTTTTAAGGAGATCTGATAAGGGTTTGGCTAGTTTAGCATAATTCTTTATGAACCGACGATGGTAGCCTGACAGTGCCAGAAACTGGCGGATGTTTCGAACAGTAGTGGGAGGTGAGAAATTTCTTATCGCTTCTATCTTGGCAGGGTTGGGTTTTAACCCATCGCGGGAGATTACGTGACCCAAATATGCTACTTCCTTTTTGAGAAGTTCGCATTTGCCTGGTTGAAGTTTCAGATTTGCCGCCCGTAGCCTATAGAACAACTTCCTTGCCTTTAAATCATGCTCTTCTAGGTCCTTGGAATGAACCACAATGCCGTCCAAGTAGACAAATACTTCCGTCCCGTGCATACCTTTTAGTACAGTGTCCATCAGGCGCTGAAACGTAGCTAGTGCGTTTTTTATTCCCATGGGCATTCTTAGATACTCGAAGTGTCCGCGAGGTGTTGAAAAGGCGGTCTTCATCCGATCGTCAGGATGAGTTGAGACTTGGTGAAATCCACTGGCTAAGTCCAATACGGAGAAGCATTGGGCGTCTCCTAAGTGGTCTAGGATGTCTGTAATGTTGGGTAACGGATAAGCATCTCCAATCACCTTTTCATTGAGTGCTCTAAAGTCGATAACGATCCTCCATTTCCTTTCTCCTGATGCATCAAGTTTCTTCGGGACTATCCACAGGGGAGAGTTGTATGGGGACTTGGAGTTTCCGATTATCCCACTCTCATACTGTTTTTGTACTTGCGTCGCTACCTGCTCAGATGCTTCGTGAGGATATCGATATTGTTTTTTCATGATAACATCATCGTCGGTAGTCGGGATCTTGTGTTGTATTAAGTGTGTGGTTGTCAGTTTTTCGCCGTTAATGTGAAAAATATCTGCGAAATCCTCGACCCATTTAAGCACGTATCCTTTCTCTTCCGAATTTAGGTCGGAGATATGTAGGCTTTCCTTAACTCTTCTAACGCGGTCGGAATAGGAGTCTCCCAGGTCCTTTCTTAAGCCCTTTACAAGATTATCAGATTCGGAATTAGTTGACTCGTTCTCAGGGTAATCGCAGAAATCGTAAGGGATGATTTCCTGAGGAGGAATTGATATTTCGACGTCCTCTTCCAGGGTGTTTATCGCGAGAACGTGACATCTCCCTTTTTGCGTGGAAACGGCAGCCTCGCCCAGGTACAGTCCTTTAGGAGTGTCGATCCTTGGTAGGTATCCTTCCTGGACCTCTGAATTAAGAACGTCTATTGCCACAGGTTGCCTAGTTCTTGCCTTGATTCTCAAGATTCTAGGAAAAGGCTTAATTTGTGGTTTTAACATTCTTTCAGCTTCTTGAGACTCCTCGTCAATAAACGGTATTGGGTTTATTGGATTTGAAACCGTAACTAGGGAATTGTGTCGGAATGATATTTGTGCCTGTTCCTGCCTTAGGTAAGGTCTTCCAAGGATTCCGTCCGGAGAGATTGGGAAGTCATTCGCAACGACGTGAAACTCAAATGCGGTGGCGAATAGTGAAATGCACAGAGTTCCAATTGTCTCCACAGGATCTAAGGTTATTCCTGTTAGTAGGACCGCTTTCTCGGGTTTATATTCTAATTCACGGCGTAGGGCCCGTATCTTTATGAGATTAACATCTGAACCTGGATCCACGAGAAGGCTAGAACGCGGGTTTCTGAATTCAGGTGCTGTCAAGGCGACAACAGGGGAACGACCTACTTCGGTTCCTGCTCGTAGGACCCGATAGTTTTCTTTTCAAAGTGTACATGTTTCGTTGGACGCTCTTGGGTGTCCGATGGGCTCGTTGCTGCGTCCGCGCGACGAGCCGACTGAAAGTTTAAATCTCCTGGTACTCCTGGAGAACCTGGCCTCGTGGGCGTCATGTTCACTGGAGGTCTTCCGTACCTTTTCCATGAATTGTTGATTCCGATGCCATTATCGGTTGGGTACCCCTGAGGGAAAGAAGGTGCAGATAAAGGTGGATGATAAGGGTATTGATAGGGAAGATTCGGAGGGTACTGAGGTTGATAGGGATAAGAATATTGAGAGGGGTAAGGGACATATGGAGCTGGGTTGTGGATAATTCGACGGATCAGTGCTCGAGCTATAGCCAGTTCTTGTTGCATCCTGCGACTCCCTCTTATCTTTCGTTGTTTCTTTCTTTCTTCAATATGTAAGGCGTGGACAAGATCCCTGGGGTTCCTCGTATCCACAAAGGTAGACATTTCGTCTGGAAGGCCCTTGACAAACGCGTCGAGTGCGACATCTGTCCCATTATCATGCTACTTTCTTTCATTTCATCAGGAAGTCCCGACTGGTAAATTTTCGTGTACTTTTCTTCGACCGCATGCCTAGCACCACTCAATAGACCTTGAACCCTATCGTAGTAATCCCTTACTGACTCATTTTGACGCATACGGAGATTCACTATGTTCTCGAAGTACCATTGGTATTTTTTTGTGGGGCAAACCGTTTCTTTAGGTGGGCGATTAAATCGTTCACTTTATTAAAACGCTTATCCCTAACACTATCTCGGGAAATTCCCTTGAGTTTGCTTAGAACTATCTTGATAAACCCAGGTTCATTGACTTCGGTAATATAAACCGCGCCATTGGCTATGTCCTGCAGAAACTCTTTCAATTTAGGGGTCTTCCCGTCGAACTGCGGGATGTGATAAGTACTCTGCTGCAGGGTCATGCATTCCAACACTGAGGCCATTGCTGCAGCCGTGTCAACATTCATAGTTTAAATTGGGGATGGTGATGTTTGAATTGAATCCGTTCAACTCCGTGAGGTGGACACCCCTAGAGTGCTCTCCATTATCATCCCCGTTGTTAGACATTTTGGCAATGAAAATTGTTGGAGCGGTTGATAGAAAAAGTGAGTTTTATTCTCTGAGATTCAAGCTAATTATTCAGTGCAAAGGTACTCCACATACCGTAAAGAATCGATGTACTAACAGTGATCCCGCAATCCCTTGGAATTGCCCGGACCCTAAATTAGTGTTATCAGAGATGACGTGAAAGGGGAAGCTTAATCCTTCGATTGGTAGTTCTACGATTCCTTTAATTGATAGTACCAGGTCACCATAGACGTTCTTAAATTCTGGGAGGTCGAGGTACGGAATTGTCAAACAACTTTCCCGAATGTAATTAATGGCGGTATTATTTCTACAGCTTAATCGTGCTATTCCTCGGACTTCCTGAGAAATTAGCCCGATATAAGTCGGTACGGGTGGGTTAAAAACGGGATCCGTATCTGCCACATAAGGGGCCATTGGTCAACTTCAAATGAGGGTGATTTCCCTTATAAGCTTGACTCCATGATCCTACTATTTAGTACATGGGGTATCCATGCAGTTGACATAGGTGTTCTATTACTTGTAGTCCTGCAATCCCTTTTATTTGAGCTCCTCCTATCGGTGTTGCGTCCGAAATGACGTAAAAGTGGAAGTTCGCTTCTGCGATCTCAATGCCTAATTCTCCTATTATCGTCAAGGTGACGTTACCGAACGTAACTTCGCATTCGGGAATCGGATAATAAGGGGAATTCAATCCAACCACGTCGATGTAGTTACCGTTTGTATTCCAACTAAAAATCAGTTCCGCGATTCCCGTATTGAAATCGTCGCCGCGCAACTGAATCGTAGGGGGCAGTCGCTTTTCGGCTGGGCACGTAATCTCGTTTATGAATGGGGGCATTGAGTTCACAACAGGCGCCACACCAGAATTTTTTGTAAGAATAAGTTATTTTTTTTCTTATTTCCGTAGAACAGGGATGGCGAAAGCGCCACACTAAAATTTTTCTGGCTTCCCTAGGTCAACGTGTCTCTTATCCTAGGGGTTCATCGTCCGATCCTAGGATCACGGTATTGTCGTCAGAAAAGTCGCTATCTACAAGTTCTACCGTGGAGATTATTACTTCGTGTTCAGGGTGGTTTTCCTCTCGAAATGCACGCCTTCTTTGTTGGAGTACTTCTTCGCGATCTAAGTCAATCGTCAAAATTTGCAGATTTGGAATCGCGGGCGCAACTTCGGGCATGGGGTTTTCAGGTCGCTTAAATGGCTGAACTACGCATATAAAAACCGTCCTTCGAAGGAGGAAACCAGACTACGATAGATGGTCGACCTGAGGAGTTCAGCAGACTTCTTGTGTTTTTCTCCAGACCTCCTTCCTCTTTTATAAGGTTGAGTCGAGGTGCCTGCACCCCTGGAGTGATTCATGTGGTATTTTGCCAAGAATTAAAATTTCAATCCGAGTCCTCACTAATAATTTACGAGTAAGGATAATTATCTGCGAAGGTTACTTGCGGCTTATACACAAAACTAGGAACTTTGAACGCTTCGACGAGCGAAGAGAAAGTGTTCCTCTAGGTCCAGAGCTGGCGAATGACTGGAGAATTTAAATAAGGATTATTTTAATTCAAAGTAAAACAATCTTAGTAAAAGGCTTACCAAGTCAGAATTGAATATAATTCAATGAAGACTTCGTGGCACTATTTTTCCCTTTTAAGGAAGTAACCATAGTCGAGTATCACATCATTAACTCAAACTAGTTCGTAACACTCAGACTAGAAAGAGGAATGTCTTGCTTAATCTTTAACAACAACTGACAGCAAGGTCGTATCGATCAACTGGGGCTTCTTGATTCTAAGTCACGGAGTCAGAAATTTCGGATGCTACAACGGGCGAAGAGGAGGTATTCCTGCTAGTCCAGAGCCGGCAAATTTGTAGGAAGGTACGGATTAAAATAGAACCATTTTAATCTGGGCTTTCTTGTATTTCTTGTCCGAAAAGGAGTAGTAGTTGGCCTAAATCTCAACGTGAGCAACAGAGCCAGTGGCTTCGACGTACTTCTCACAGAGCTGAAGGCTTACCGAGCCGAAATTGAAAAAAAGTGATAATTTTCAATTACGCTTTACGGTACCACTTTCCTTAAGAAGGTGAGCCACAGTTGAATAACACGTAACCTGTTTAGTCAGAGTACGAAATTTCGAATATTATTATTTTTAGCATTACTGCTGCCCGGAAGGTTAGGCATCTTCCTACCATACCATAATTGGGAATGATGGCTGTCTTACACGAGATTAGTTCTGGAACCAAAATCCGGTATACGGCCAAATCAAAAATACCTGGCAAGTTAATGCCGGGTCCCCGGCAAGTTAATGCCCATGGGTTTTTTGTTTGGTTTGGTGGCACACTACCCAATTAAGGCGTGAGTACAAGGTTCAAGCCTTATTCTTGTGTATAAACTTGAAAAACGCCATTCCCAATTGAAGAAATAATCAAAAAAAACCCTTGAAACAAGTTCCAATATTTTCGCAGAAAAGCGGAAAAACTGCCACGTTAAAAATACCTGAGCAAGTTAATGCTGGGTCCCCGGCAAGTTAATGCCCATGGGTCTTTGATTTAACCTGGAAGTACTTATTTTTCAAAAGTTCATTCGATTATTAGCATTGTGGCATTGCTACCATAATTGGAAATGGTGAGTCACACATAAAATATAAAATTTTGAATTTGAAAGTTTGTTTATAGCTACCTGGTAACAAAAGTTACAAGTGGCATAGGCCGAGGGTGACAACAGCAAGGGTAGGCCCCACTGCTGCCACCATCAGTTTGTCACGTACGAATAATAATAAAAATAACAATCTTGCTGCCTGGTAAGAAAAGTTACCTGTATTAATTTATTTTGTAATTACTGATAGGGGGGGGGGGGGGGGGAGGCTCCCAGAAACTGAAGAGACGGGAGTCTCCTTATTTTGATTTGGGTCTTAACCCCTATTCTCGGCCTGAGAATTGTTGTCCTGAAAATCTTAATTACGCAAGACAAGGGGTTTGGTGAAGCCAAAATAAAAGATGTTCCTGAGTCTAAAATTCCCAAAGAAGATACGGTATATTTGATTTGAGTCAAACAAACATTCAGTGTTAAATAAAACCAAAAAACATCAGTACAAAAAAATAATTAAAATGATAGAGCTCACCAAATTAGGTTCCTCATATTACCGCTGGTCGTCGAACAGAAACCTGAAGCAAAAAGGAACAAATGCTTTTCCTTATGCTCTCAAATTTCCAGCCGAATTAAGGAGGCGAAATTTGAAATTTTGTACGCTTATTATCTTATGATAATAAGCTCTAGTCCTTTTATGTTTGCGATACACACATAAACGAGCACCTATCACTCAAATACATTCGCTTTTATGAGAAATAGAAAAAATATCTATTTCCCATGAAAGGGAACCATAGTCGTTACGAGAAAATTGCTCCTTTTCGTTTTGAGATTCGAAAGAGTGCAGTTCTCTCTAGACTAATTTTTAAAAATTCCTTTTTTTGGGCTGAATTCAGTCTTGCCTTCCGCCGGCAGGAAGATTATTCTTATTTAACGTCCGAACGATTGAATTTAACCCTTTCCTGCACTAGATCCCATTACACCTATTTAGGCCGTTCACTCCCGTTACTGGCTAGACTAAATGTTCTTAACGAGGATAGGAGGTGTAGTAGACTTACAAAATTTCGACTAGCTTGTACTAAGGAAAACTAAACGTTCCGAGCGCGGACGGGCGAGACAGAGATGTTCCCTCTAACTAGAGTAGTTCTGGTTGGTACCAGGTTGCTCGAGTGACTGCTATGATGATTTTGAGGAGATGTAGCTCGTCCGTTCATAAGAGGGGTAATTATGGTAGGAATTTTTGAAAGCTAAGGAGAATCTTGGGCAGGAGTGGAAGGGATGTCATGGGACTCATGAATGGGTTCTTATAACTTGTATGTGCATTGCCTTCTTATTTAAGTGTATATGAGACAGGAACTTCGTCAGCATTCAGACTCTAGAGCCTCGAGTCTTTCATGGTGACTCAATCAAATTTGTAATCAAGACTTCAGGTTCGAGGTTTTCAACCAGAATATGATTTTGGTATTTATTATACTCGACCATGATTTTAAATTTTTCCAATAGTTAATATGATGCAACTGATACAGTCAATCAAACATTAATATAATTAATTATTGATCAATTGTTAGCTCATAATTATTAATTATTGTTCCGAGTCTGTACTCTATACGCATAAAGAGACCTTGTGGGATGGCTGAGCGAAGCTCGCGGCTTTGTTTTGATGTTTCTACCCATGCGTTGGGCTGTCAAAACGCTCGAGAGTAGAAGCATGAAGCGGGGAGTGAGATGGATGTATTGGAAAGAGAGAGGAAGGGCGCGGAAGGTAGCTTATGCCCGGCCGAGGCACATCGCCTCGTAGCCACACGTGCAGTATTGAGTGAGAAAGAGACAGAGAACACCCGATGCCCATACCTTAGCGTAGGAAGGAGTGAGTAAAATGCTCGCGTGTGTGGCGTATACTAATGCTCGTGTGTTGCATATCTTCCTTCTTCTTCGGGCGGATGAAATTATGTCGCTCGCTCTTTTTGACTCATTCTCTACACTTACAATGCTCTTCATTCATACTCTATAAACGCATTGTATAAAATTAGGACGTTCTTACATTCATGCATGCATACATTATGTAGGGCTAGACACGTAGTTCTATCCAAGTTTTCATTTAAAATTTAACAGAAATGTATTTCTTTCCTAAAACATTTTATCGTGCGCATGTATTCTAATTTTGGATTCCTAATGTAAAAGATTTCTTTGTCTCGAAGCCAGCTCTCTGACTAATCAGTCTAGGGCTCAGGAATGCAATATGATCGTTCTTATTGCAAGCTCTAGGGTTACAAGCGTTGCGAGGTGGGACTTTGTGTCTACTTTGTTGTCATGATTTTAATACAGTGTGAAATAATATTTCACACTGAATCAGAATCAGACTTGAAATTAAATTTTCCCAGCATCGCTCGTAACATTGAAACACCAACATTTTTATTTCATCATATCAAAAATGAGACTTCGAACAAATCCTTTTAACAGAATATGTATTAGATTTTGAAGAATTTTTTATTCAAATAGCCCATTTTAGGAAAAATGTTGGTTATCTAGTTCTGTACTGCAACCCTTCAAATGTACATAAAGTTTTGAAAAATTTGAAGGGCTTGAAGTTAAAAATGTAATCGTGTTGAAAATTGAACAATTCCACAATTCTGCAATTTTTTCATTTTAAATATAAAGGCATAATAGATGAAAAGTTTTTAAATGAAAACTTTCTCAATCCAATCATATCAACTTCAAGTGCTGAAAGTTGAAGGACATTTTCATTGTTGATAAATTTAATTTCCATTTCTTTTTTCTATTCTATCATATTCTGTTATAAACGTACCAATATATTCACGCGGTTGTGGTTTACGTTACGTTATATAAAAAAGCGAAATTCACGCCGAAATTGTAATTGATTAAATTACACTGCAACTTTGAAAAATATATTGTGCACAAGATTCTATCATGTAATTAATATTAAAAGATAAGAGGATCATATTACACAAAAATTATAAAACGGAAATTCTAATATATATAATTTGAAAACAAGAGTTAAACAACCACCGAAGGTTCCCACTGAGAGCAACTGCCATCTAAAAAATGTCAATAGCCCCCCGTAGAACCGCGGTAAATCACAACTATGGCCACGTCTCACAACCATGAGATGGGTGGTCACTATATATATTCATAATCACTTACAGTTGCATCTGAACGGAATTTAATTGCATTGAACAATGCTAAAAATTCATCTGTTTATTGATTGTTATTGACCTCGATCGCCGGGTGCACTAGTGCACTAGTGAGCATGAATATTTTCAGAAAACTATATTATCTACTGAAAATCAGTTTGGCAACAGCGCCTCTTTCGCCCATTTTACTCACGATAACTTACACTCCGACACCACTGGCCGCATCTAGGTGTATAATATCTTTGCTTGAAGTTAGGTCACGTCAATTGTAAGAATGAGACTCCGCTGATATAGGCTTTCAATAAAAAATCAGCCTTTAAGGCAGTATATCACAATTTTATATCATTTTATTGAGTTTTGTTTAGGTTAGTGTGAAAGGAAAACGTGTGGGATCAATTCTGACAGCTAATTCGCATTCAGTGCATCGGAAAACATAAGAATTCATATGTGTCATCCCCAGAACAGGAAATACTAATTTTTTCAAGTTTTTTAGATTAGGGTTAATCGCCAACGTGTAGGGCAAATTCTGAAATCGGATTCGGATTCAGCGCGTCAAAATCCATAGGAAAACATATGTCGCGTCCCCAGATCACGACAATTTTTTTGTGCGGCTGAGAATCAATATAGTCGTCACGATTTCCGAACCTATTCTTTATAGAACTTCATACACAAAACGGAACAATATACTGGAAAGTTTTATGCACAGAAACTGAAAGAAATAATTGAGGAATGTGCCAAAGATCGCTGCTTTGCTCTATGCCAACATCTAAAGAAATTGCAACGAAGGTTAAAATTATTGTAAAGGGCATCAACGGCAGTCAAGTTTTGCAGGAGCAAGTAAGCGTGATTCAAAAAGATATTTACGGAAAAATTATCGCCTTATGATTGCCGGTGAAAACAAATCGGTTCTATGTTCTCACTTGTATTTTAAGCGTTTTAAAGAGCAGAATAGCTCTTGTAGAACTTACGAACTCTCTAGCAGTTCAAACGTATCTACAAAATCATGTGACCCCTACTAAAAAAAAAAGTCAGGAATCGTCAGAGAAAAAGTCAGGACTTCTGACCATTTCTGACCACTTTTGTTACGTTTCTCGAAAGAAATCGTCAGAAAGTCGGAATTCGTGAGAAATGTTCAGAAATCGTCAGAGCTTGGTTTCGAAGGATAATCCTTTTATTACGGGTCCAAGAATGGGATGACATAAAGCCTAATCTCTTTTATATTTCCCAGGTTATTTATATTATTTATTTATATTTATTTATGCATATTTCCTTTTTACTTATAATTAATTAATAATATTTATGTATTGAATGACTCTGAAGGTGAATCTGAAAATTTTGTCCGTTTTGAAGTATTTCTTTCTCTTTACAAGATACATTATATTTGATCTAATTAAAAAATTTTTAGAAAACTTTTTAGGTATCTGAAATCGTTCAAACCCGTAGATTCTGAATTTCTATCTTTTGAATATGTATATGCAACATTGAAAAAAAAATTATTTTCAATTTTTAATCCTTTTGGGTTGCCTACCTGCGGTCCTAGCCGATGGGCTACCTGATGGGATGTGAATTAGCATATCTTCAGAAGTCTTCAGACTCGTCAGGAATGATCAGGATGTTCAGGAATTGTCAGAACTTCTGACCATTCGTGACGATTTCTGACTTTTTTTTTAGTAGGGACGGCTCTTATTCTTGACGAAACAATGTAGATATAAGCTGACCAACTCTGCTCTTTGCTTCAACCTATTCAGACTTGGATCACTAAATTTGAATCAAAATCGATACCTGTTACTCAAGTTCCTGTTGCACTGACAGAAATATCTGACAATCTGGAAGCGAATTTACCTGCGTTCCATTGAGTTGATCTTACCTAATATCAGTTCTTTACAGGAGTGAATCACAGATGATGTAGAAAAGGAACTCGATACCTATACTGTTCACGAGGAATTGCGGGCAAATCAATATACTTGGTCAATTATTGACGTTAGTATATGTCAGTGCTGCACGTTTATAAAGCTACTCAGGTTCCAGTTTTAAATGCCCACAGACGTTCCCTTTATACCTGCGACTAAATTATAAAGTAGACCAGCTAAAAGCGATTAAAAATTAAAAATTGAAATTTTTCTAACTTTGAAATTACCGTTGCGAAAGTTAGAAATTTAGAATCGATGGGTATCGATAATTTCAGATATTTAACTTTTTTTAGGTTTAAAATTGAAATAAATTTTTTGATTTTTGACATTTTTTATTGAACTCCAGAATAGTATATAAGTATATTAAGAACGAGCTTAAGGCCCTTGATGTCATCACACGTAAGATCATACATATGCATAAGAGCTTGCATATCAATTCGTCAGTTCCGCTATTATACATTTCACGCCGTCAAGGCGGACGCGGAATTTTGAATCCCCAGTGTCTTCATAACCGAATTGTTCTAAGTACAGCTTACATCGTTGCGAATGGCAGAGATCCTCTCCTAAAGATGGTCAGGAACCACGAGATGATTGGCGAAGGAGCGTTCCTTTACAAAGCCGCGGAGCAAGCAGCCGAGACCCTTAGCTTGAATTTTAACATCAGAACTGAGGAAAGTGCATTACTCCATCTAGATGCTTCACGTCTAAAAGCCGAAGTAAAAAAAGCAGAGGTTAAAAAATTTCACCAACTACTACTCGACAAGCATATGCACGGAAACTTTCACAGAAATGTAGAAAAACTGTCCTTGTCGGAGGAACAAACTTTTGCTTTCCTCAAATCATCAGGACTCAATTCAGGTACAGAGGGTTTTATTTTCGCATCCCAGGACGGTGTCATGTCCACCTTAGCATACCGTGACTGCATTTTATGTCAAGAAGTTCCTAGTGATAGTTGCAGAGCGTGTCATGCAAACGCTGAGTACCTAGAACACATACTATCGGGATGTCCGAACCACGCAAGAACGACGTATATCTATAGACATAATTCGGCCCTAAGAGTACTTTATTACCATCCTTGTCGCCCTTACGGTGTTGGTCGCGACCCTGCCCTGCCGAACGCTCCAAAGGATATAGAGTCAATTATCCGAAACATTGTTCTCCAAGGCTTCGAGAAACGAACTATGTTCGTGATCGAATTCTCCGCTCTGTCCGAATACAACATCACTGCAAAGGAGAAAAAAAAAGAGGAGAGGTATCAAAACCTTAAAAGAGAGCTGCAACGACTGTACCCAAAATATTCAATGCGAGTAATTGTGCTTGTGATAGGTGCTCTCGGAGATGCGAAACTGTCACTGGTTCGTAAGCTTAAAGCCATACCCGCGTGCCAAAAATATGCCAAGGCACTTGCGAGATGGATGCAGAAAGCTGTCATCCTTGGGTCGCTTCGTGTCCTCAAGACACAGCAGGGTTTCGCCGGCCTGTCGTTGTTATTTCTTCGTGCCCTGTAACCACCCATCTCACGGTTGTGAGACGTGGCCATAGGTGTGTTTTACCGCGGTTCTACTCGGGGCTATTGACATTTTTTAGATGGCAGTTGCTCATAGTGGGCCCCTGCGGTGGTTATGTAACTCTTTTTTTAATATATATATAATTAAGTCTGTGGATAAGAGGTGAAAGAGGCGGAAGGCGAGGAAGAAGTCTCGATAGGCGAGAGGGTGACCTGGACGAGGGAGGCGATAGAGAAGTATCAGGAGCAGCTAGGAAATGTTCGCTTTGAAGGGGAGTCGGTGGAAGAGATATGGGAGGATCTGAAAGAGAAGGTGGAAGGGTGTGTGCAGAAGAAGGTGTTTAGAAAGAAGAAGAAAGGAATGGTGAAGCCGTTGTGGGATAGGGAATGTAAAAAGATGAAAAGGAAGGTGAAGAGGAAGTACAAGAAGTGGAAAGAGGGTAATGTGAAAAGGGAGGAGTACGTAAAAATGAGGAAGGGGTTTAGATTGATGTGTAAGAAGAAAGAACAGGAAAAGGAGAAAGATCTGGAAGAGGAGTTAGCAAATGTTAAGACAGAGGGGGACGTATGGAAGATAATAAATATGTTTAGGAAGCGTAGGGTGGGGGTTAGCGAGAAGATAGGGAGTGAGGAGTGGAGGGAGTTTTTTAAAGAATCTTTCCAGAGCTCAGATTCAAGGAAGAGGGATGCGGAGAGTAGAAGAACGGGTGAGATAGCGATGGAGGAGTTGAATGACGAGGAGATAGAGAAGCAGATAAGGAAGTTGAGAAGGTCAAAAACAGCAGGGCTGAATGGGGTAGAGAACGAAGCATGGCTGTTTAGTACACAAGAGGTTAGGGAGAGGCTGAAGGAGGTAGTGAAAAAAGTATGGAGGTGCGAGGGTTTCCCAGGAGGGTGGAGAGAAGGAATAATAGTGCCACTGTACAAGAAAGGAGATAGCGATCGGCAGGAAAATTATAGAGGGATTACGCTAATGCATACGGCGTATAAAGTATACGCGATGGTGATGGCAGAGAGACTGCGGAAGGATGTCGAGGGAAAAGGAATACTGCCGGAGACGCAGGCGGGCTTTAGGACGGGTAAGAGTACTATCGACAATATCTACGTTCTGCAGCACGTGGTGGATAGAGAATAAGCGAAGAAGGGGACGAGAGTGTACGCGTTTGTTGTGGATCTCAAAGGCGCGTTTCCTTCGGTGGATAGGGGGAGGTTGTGGGAGGCGATGGAGGATAGGTGAGTGGAAAGAGGCCTGATTGAGAGGGTGTGGGAGATATATGAAGAGACCAAAGACCAAGAAGTAGATATAAATAAGTTGTAAATATTGTAAATAGTAGATAAGTAGTAGGTATTAGCCGCGAAAACACAGGCTGGCAAGCGAGGCAATGCGAAAAAGTAGGGACATGAGAGCGAGGCGAGGCGAAGCGAGGAAGGCAAGGCGATAAGAGCGTGCGGTCTTAGAGATAAGGAATGGATGGATGTTAGTTTTTAAGGATTAGTTTTAAGAAAATTCTGTAAAAAAAAA